>JAJLXW010000608.1:41065-51835 GCA_030571515.1 Monosporozyma aquatica
GTAACACTGACAGCAGGTTGTAGAGCAGGTAAACTTTCTATGCTTTCTGACTCTTTCTCTTCTATCAACTCATCTTGATGGTCGGCATTGTAATTGGGTTCCTCTGATAAATCAGCAGATAGATCACCACTATCAGCTATAGTAGTAATATCAGGTTTTCCTTCTAGTTTTGTGGAATTAATGACCCCCTTAGAATCCTTGATTACAACAGTATGATCGATGATAGGAGTAGTATTAGAGGTTGACCGTGTACTGTTAGAGCCTCTCAGATTTCTCGATCTGAATTTGGAGATTTTCTTCTTCAATTCTTCTTGGGTTTGGGACTTGTTTGAAAAGACTTTGTTATTTGTTGATCCTTCATTCTTATGGTTGTGATGTCTTCTCTTGAACAGTTTAACAAATTTTTCTTCGAAGGTTTCTTTCCTAGATTCATTGTTGCTATTTGTATTTGAAGTAGGAGCAGCTGGAGAACGATCATTAGCAGTCTGGGCCACGTTTTCCTCTACACCAACATGCCTTGTTTTACTGTCATCTCTATGGTGAGAACCAATATTCTCTACATTATCAAGAAGGTGAGACGCATAGGAAGGTGTTTGATCAGTACCCTTTAC
The DNA here is from genome assembly GCA_030571515.1 of Monosporozyma aquatica. Lineage (NCBI taxonomy): Eukaryota > Fungi > Ascomycota > Saccharomycetes > Saccharomycetales > Saccharomycetaceae > Monosporozyma > Monosporozyma aquatica. Next base: position 41,677 of record JAJLXW010000608.1, read on the forward strand.
CGGTTCTGCTTCTGATTCTAACTTCCCGTCAGAATGTAAGTTTATGTTAAATACAGGTAAATGACGATTTTTCGAATGGTTTATCTTGTCCGATGACGTCATATGTGTACTTTTCTTTAACCCAATAAAGGAATTATCATCTGTATGGCTATCGCTTTCCACTGGTTCTACAATTGATGTTTGTTCTTCAGCTAGATTTTGCAAATTTTCAGAACTACTCTCTGTATCAATCCATGACCAAGGTCTATCTTTAGAATCCCTCTTTGGATTATCCAAAAATCGTTCTGATACCAATTGTTGACTTTGAGTTGGTTTATAGAGTACACTATCATTAGAGCTTTCGTGAGAATTAAAACTACTTTCTTGAGATGTATGCAAATCATTTTCCTGCTCGTGTAAGTTTGATGTTTCAGAAGTTGAATCCCATTCACCACTAGAATGTCTATAATGATCATATAGGTCGCTAATCGAACCTGGTGATTCAATGGTTGTATTATTGTGGCCAATTTGTGGGGATCCAAGGGTATCATATGAGGTCTCACCAACAACATTATGATCATCAACTTTATCGCCTTTTTCCGAATATATAAATGGTAATTGTTTTCTTCTGTTTATAACCTCTGTAGATAGATCCGATGTATCACTTGATGTCCTTGTGGAAGCTTCTGATACACTCCCTCTTATTTTATATGTATTGAATTTACTTCTTCTCAATGACCATCTTGTTGGGATGGTGATCCCATTTTTCATGAACATATTGGAGGCAAATCCATTTTCTTTATCTGCATCATCGTCATTATCATTATTTAGGAGGTGGTTATTTGACTCCTCATCAGCATTCTCTAAATCGGAGTTTGTATATGATCCCGTCATACTTAATGTTCTTGCTAACGTAATTGCATCATTATCTGTCAATCCAACACTATTAGAAATCTTAGTTAATTCTTCAGTGATATCTCTTAATGATATTGATCTTCTATTTTGTGCGGTGGTAATGGTTGAAATATTAGTATCTGACATTGAATTGCCACTAATATCAGAAAAGTTTGCTGAATCGTCATAATTCTTATCTCTTTCAAAGCCAATACCCTTGTCATCATATTCTGTATAAGAGCGCCTTAACATCGATGGTCTCCTTACTACCGAACTATGCCTTTTTAATGATTTGTCAATACTGCTTCGTCTATTTTCATTATTCTTTGTTGGTTTGTTGGTTTGTTCCAATTCTTCCTTGCCACTAATGTTTGAATCTTCCAGATTAATATGTTGCAAAGTGTCATGAACCAATTCCAAATAATTTTCAGGTTTAACATTGGGATGTTGGCTGGCAGGGACCCATAAAAGATGATTTGTCAGTTCTGTATTATCCTCATCATCTACATTATTATCATTATTAATGTTAATACTATTATTGTTGGTAATGTCATTTCGGGAAGAAAGATTAGGTCGTGATGATAGTTTTCTATTGCTTCTATGAATATTATTTGAACCTCTTCTTAAGAACCCAGCACCGCTTAATTTTCTATGAGATGATAATTTAGCTTGTGTTGAAGGAGGGAATCCGGATGGGTTTCTTTTATCTTGTTGATGATTTGGCGATGCTGTTGTGGAATGTAATGATGATGAAGAAGATGAGGCAGATATATTTGATTCAATTTGTTTCCCGTCTTTATTGGAAAGTGATGTGTCTTGATGTAAATATTCCGCTCTAGTGACATCAATACTATCTTCTTCATCACTTGTGTTACTTATGGAGGAATAGTCCATTGATGAGGAGATATTATCTCTCTTGGTTCTTTCATTTTCTTTTAAAAGATCAAATTTAGCTTGTGACCAAGATTTTCTTTTATCATCAATGAAGCCTTCATTTGTCAAAGAATCATTATTCACTTTAAATTCTAATTCTGGATCAATTAAAAGATCCATGGATCCAATAGATAATCTTTTCAAATTTTTCACATTTTGTATTTCATGATCTAATGTCTTTGCAGCAATTATTACTTCTGATTTTCTTTTATCTTTGGCTTGATTTATTTTATTCAGCCTAGTGGGTTCACTATTTCTATTTGCTAGTAATTTATTTGGCATTATTCTTTTTTTATTTTGATGGTTCCTGTTTTGAAGTATGGGATGTTTTCGTTTATTTAAGTTATGTTTATGTTAAGGAATGGAAATAATTTAATGGAAGGAATATTTATAATTCTATAATTGGAGAGAAAGGAATGGAAACGTTATTTAATGATAATAAAAATAAACGTGATGATGTTGTTTTGAAGTAGATATGGCAGAATAGATTCAAACTTCTAGATGAATAAGGAGATGGAAAATGACTAGATTATATGCAGATAATTTATTGTTGTTGTTTTTCTTTTTGAATAGACTTGTATGTCTATAGGCTAATATATTCAGGGAAGAGAGAGGAGGAAGGGGGAGGCGTGTATGTAGCTTGATGAATAGCCTGCTTTTAGGATATTAAAAAGGTTTAAAGCTTCTTGATCAAAAAATAGAGCTAAAAATTCACGTAAAAAAACATGAAAAGAAGGAAGTGGAACTCTCGATAAACCGCATCTCGAATTTTACTCTATGAAAAATCGATGTTTCAGATACCATAATAACGCGTTTCTGGTCACGTGCGCTCTTTCTATCATATTGTGACAGAAGAGAATGGCAGGAGTCCGGGATATCAATATATCAACGCCAATATCCCAATTGTTAGAACTTGCGATCAAAGATCCGTGGAGTATATTTCATAGCGGGAGGACTACAATGCTGGTGACTTCGATGTAGCTCAGACCTTGTTTTTAATGGTGGAATTCGAATACGTCTGTACCTTGCCTTTGGTATGGTAATATTCTACCCAGCATAACCAACAAAGCTTCTAGGATATATATAACGTTGAAACCCTGTAATGATAATATGTACTTCTGGGGCAGTTGACTTCATACGATGTTTTTTTAATATGTCCCAGTTGAGTTGACCATTTCCAAATAAAATTAGCATACCAGTGGAGTAGTATTTTCTTGGTAATATGTTCTTTCCAAATAGCGCCTCTTACAACCCTTCCTATTTATGTTACTATCACTCTAATCAGAATCCACAACCATCTTAAAAACCTCTTTATCAACTTGGATCCTTGGCTAGTTCTTTCCAATAATCGGTTCTATATTTTTTAGCTGATACTTCTTTTAGTTGGGCGGCAAAAGGTTATATATCAGTAAATTAGCCCTACCCACCTCCCAAACACAGTTACACCCTTCTATAAACACATATATATCTCTTCACTTATAAACATATTCATACAGTTAATAAAACGTCCTGGAATTATTGAATCCTCCTAATAGTATACCGTACCACCACCAACACTATCAATAAAGCGGTTCTAATTCCTTTAAGATGGACTTTTTGCTTTTTTTATATTCAAAATAATGAGATATCGAAAAAAAATAACAAGATGCAAACACAAATTAAGGATAATTTCTAAAGAAATATTCACTTTTAAACCAAAAGCAAAACCGCTAAGAGAGATTCAATTGGTTGTGTGTTTAATAAATATTTCTAGTGTTACTCAGTTGTGGCATAAGAATGATTAAAAATATACCCATAAGAACAAATGTTTACAGAACATTTACAAATTCAAGCCGATTACTTAATGTAACAAAGGATATAAATCATTTAAATACTACTCATTTTGGGTCCAAAGTGGTCCCCACTGAAATGAAAAATAAATTAGTCGGGGATGTGTTTTCTTCAGTTGCTTCAAAATATGATGTTATGAATGATATTATGTCTCTCGGAATACATAGATTATGGAAGGATCATTTTATTAATAAATTGGATCCAGGGAAAAGAATAAATTCTACAGAACCATTAAATTTTATCGATGTAGCTGGTGGGTCAGGTGACATTGCATTTGGAATATTAGATTATGCTAAAGCTAAACATGAGGATACCGTCTCTACAATGGATGTAGTGGATATTAATCCTGAAATGTTGAAGGAAGGGGAGAAAAGAGCACTTAATATGGGAAGATATTTCAAAGACCCCCGTGTAAGGTATTTAATCCAAGATGCTGAATTATTAGACAAGATTGAAGATAACTCTAAAGATGTATATACTGTATCATTTGGAATCAGAAATTTTACCAATATTCAAGCTGGCTTAAATACTGCTTATAGAGTATTAAAACCAGGGGGGATCTTTTATTGTTTGGAATTTTCACAAATTAATAACCAATTAATGGATCTATTATATCAACAATGGGCTAAGATGCTGCCCGTGTTTGGTTCTATTGTGGCTAATGATTATGATTCTTATCAATATTTGGTAGAATCCATAGAAAGATTCCCTAACCAAGAAAGTTTTAAAGCTATGATTGAGAAGGCAGGTTTCCAATCTGTAGGTTATGAAAGTCTTACCTTTGGCATATGTGCTATTCACTGGGGGATTAAAGCTTAAAAGAGAATCTTTAGAGGGAAGGGCTATTAAGCTTTTAATGTGTATATATCGTTTTAAATTTACATCTATATAATTACAAAAATAAAAAGTATTCTAAATTGAACTTGATATTATTGTACTTAACATCATATTTCTACCTCTTTCTTTCACTCTACAGATTAAACTTCTTGACATTAACCGGAATGTCAATCTTAGTGGAACCAATATTATTATCAAATTTAACGTTGATACGAAGACAATAGAATCTACAACATAAACAGGTTTCAAAATTTGGTATTATAGTCTCACGAATATTTTGGTTAAAATCTAATTTAACATTTAATATAGATTCAAATTCACTTGTATTATTATCTCTACATTTCCATATTAAATCAGGATCATCTTGATTAATTATTTGTTTCTTGAAGATATCATTCATTTCAACACGTTGAATCTCAAAATTGACCATACTTTCAATATCAGATGACATTAATGGATTAATAAAATCTTTAAACTGTAATTCACGAGCTGTAGAGACAGTTCTACCTACGTTAAATAGTTCATTCAACTTATCTCTGTTAGTCTCAAATTGCCTTCTACATTTAGCAATCTTAGCTTCATAATTTTGGAAACGTTCTTTAATATCATCACATTTCTCTTTGTTCATGACAAATTTACTGTTTAATTTGATTGGTATAGAATTATCAGATATACCAGTGATAGCAATTAATTGGACTGTAATAGATTGAACTCTTGGTGGATCATGTGGCAAACTGTTATTAGATAATATACATGTTAATTTGATGGGGATCTCCTTTAGTGGTGTCTTTTCTTCATCACTTACGACATCCATTAGTCTATGCCAATTTTCTTGATCATGTTTATTTTTCAATTCAAATTTGTTTGTCTTTCTTAATAATGATGGGACAGTATATGGCAATGCTTGTTGTGGGATGGTTGTTGTTAAGATTATTAAACCAGAGTTTTCCTTAGCATGGGTTGGTGATGTCGTCGTAAAAGTTTTATTAAGGTTATTCTTGTCTGTTTGTGTCGATAATTCGTATTTATTCGTTCCTTTTCCACTTCCAGAATGCGACAAAAGGTGGTTTAAACCTGATGTATCATTATGAAGTGGAGGAATATCATTTACCACAGCATGGTTAATTCCCTGGTGTGATGATTTATTGTTTGAATTAGATCTAGACTCGTTTGTTTGATTCTGTGTAGATAAAGAAGGTGAGGGTGATGCTGAAGATGTCCCTAGTAGATTAGAAAAAAATCCGTTAGAAATATGGGGTGATCCTTGTTTACTTTTTGTCTTAGTCTTAGATGAAGGGGTACTAGAAGTTGACGCATTATATGATGATGTTGACGATAATGTAGGTTTAGTCACAATCGAAGAAGAAGAAGGTTTTTTCTTTGATTTCTTATATCTATAGCTAATTTCTGCCTCCACTGTATTAGCTTTTGGTGCCATATTCTTCATTCTTGATAAATCATAATTATTAGAATCATCTAATCTATTATTTATATGTAATTGGTCTAATTTTCTTTGTAAGATTTCTTGTGAATTTAACTCAGTATTCATATCAAATGTACCACTTAAATCTGTTCCATGAACATCAGAATTAGTAATAGGTTCACCTGTATCCAATTTTTTAAAAATCTTATTCAAGGCCTTTAATCTTTCTTCAATCAATTTCTCAAGATCTGTCAATTGTCTCTTAATTCTAATATCATCAGAATTATTATTATCATTTGTGGCATATGTGGACGTAAAACCAAATGGTATCGTTCTTAAATTGAATTCCTTTTCTCTCATTAGATTCAGCTTTTGTGTCTTAATATCCTTCCCGACAATCCTTGCATCAATTGTATAATTTATTGAAATATCGTCATTAGACAAATCATTCGTTAAGATTGGCGAACCTTTAATCCCCATATGACCACATCCAAGGACACTATTGATTTTTATCCCTGAATATTTAAAGTGATTCTTAAATTTATCAATACCAAAACTAGGCGGTAACAAACAATGTGAAAAATGTTCATGTTTACATGTCACGTCTAATAATTGTTGGGGCAATTTAAACATGAAAAATTTCTTATATCTTGTATGTGGTTCTAAAGTTCTATTATTGGTTAACCCAATAATACTACCATCATAGAGATCAATTTCTCCAGGGATAAAATTGATACCAGAGCTGACATCAATATCAGTATATGACCATGAGGCACTTAAATCTACCATTCTTAAGAATCTTTTCACTGTACGTTTGCCTTTCTTTCTATCAATTAAAGATATATAGCCTTCTAAAGTAACATAAAACATTTCATATTTAATCTTATGTGAGGATTGATTGCTGATGATACAATAACCATGTATAATATCACCATTTGTATATTCTTTTAACATTGATTGTTCCTCATATTTTTGAGTATGTGGTTTAGCCACATTTTTAGTGATTCTAATATCAATATCTATTGGAGATGTAGTTAATTTGGGCAAGGAATATAATTTATCAATATTAATATTATCGGAATCATTAATATCATCTTGGAATGGAGAATCATTAGAAATGGAATAGCGGACTGTGTTTAAAGCATGTAAGGGATCATTAAATAATGAATCCGCAGATCCAGTTGTTAAATTATTGTGATTATTAGATTGTTGTAAATCTTCTTGCTCATTGTAAGTTGGAGGAAAATCATGTCTATCTGGATCTACATTCCCTTGTGGGATATGTCTATGTAAAGCGTTGTAAAATTCAAATGATGGTAATACATCTACAAGTAAAGATTCTGCGTCAACATATGCACTTGAGTTGTTGTTGGTGGTGGTGGTGGTAGTAGTGCTGTTAGCCGTTGTAGTGGGGACTGTACTGATGTCGTTACCCTTGTCATTGTTATTATTACTTCTAGACGAATGTCTATTAGAATTTATCATAAAACTGTCATTATCATTATTCAGTGAACTATTGTTATTAATATTAGTATTATTAATTAAATCAGGATTATAATCCATTGGATCTTGAATTGGAACTGCAACATCCCTAAAACCTCTAGATAATTCAGACCTACCTAATTTCATTAAATTAGTTGTTGATGCAGCTTTCAATTCAGGTTGCTGTACATTAGATTGAGGATTCGTTGGGGTACTACTATTTTTAATTGGTCTTAGCAGTTTGCTTGATAATATGGATTTTGAAGTCTTTTGATGTGATATTGATGTTTCTGTTCTTGAAGATACTAATCTTGGTCTTCTAAGATTGACTCGACGATTTGTAGTTGGTGGAGTCACTGTAGGTGTACCTGTGGTGTTTGGTGAGGTAGCTGAATTGGCTAATGGTGAAGGGTTTGTCCCACTTCTTCTCATAATTCTTTTTCCTATCTATAACTTTTTTATCTTATCTTATCTTTTTCTTTTCTTGGTGAAAGGGACGGGTGGGAAGTAGGAAGGAAAACAGAAGGATATTTCGTCAATATTTCTATTCTTTCTTGTACTGAGGTCCTTATTTCAATATCTGGTAATGGGTTAGGGTGTCTTGAAGGTGAATCCTTTTTTGTGACCACCTTTACAATAATACAACAGATCTTCAAACTAAAATAATTTTCACTTATTTTTCTCGATGAGTGAAAAAAAAAAAATGAAAATTGAAAATTGGAAAATTGATCAGGATTTATATCTGCGATGGAATCGGAATGGACATCAAATATGGGATAAATAAATAGTCCAGAAAGCAGTGGGTTCCTATAAAAGATAGGATTCCTGGGCAATGGAAATCAATGTCTTGGATTCTTGCAAATCTGTTTCTGTCATTGGACCCAATGTGTCCCATTGTCTTTGGAATTCAATTGGATTTAACATTGTATCATCATGTTTATCTAAGGATGATAACAATCTTTTCACTTTCCAGTTTGTTTCCTTGGATCTTTTATGTCTATCTCTATCCATCTCCATTCTATTTAAGATTGTGGGTGGTTCAATGGTGTTAGTGGTGAGGGTGGGAAGTATTAATTGTTGTGTCTTATAATCTTGCAATACATTTTGTTTCAATTTTTCTCTTGATTTGATTATATTTTTGATTTTTAATTGCAAATCACTTGGAATAATGATATCAATTCTTGGAGATCCCAATAAATTATTTACCAATTGAGAACATAAATCTAAATTAGTTAATGAAATAATATCATTTTCAGGTAAGATAAAATTTAATATATCCAAAATGGATGGAATATAAATATCTTTTAAAATTGATTGAGTCAATGGTGTCTCTTTTAAATCATAGTATAGTATATATATTAATTTAAAATAAAAGATTACAATCGGTAGTCTATCCAATACATTAAATTTTCTCAATGTATCTAATAAACATTGATGGAAATCTTCATAATGATCTTTATAATTTCGTAAATAAAATTCTATTGGATTCTCATATTTATTATCATTTGTTTGTATATTAAAAGTTGATAATGATGTTGGGGTAGGCGTGGTGGAGAGTGAGCTGTCGTGTGAATCTTGAATGGCACTATTATCACTTGATATAATATTTTGTTTATTAGAAATCATTTCATTAATATTAATGACATTTAAAGTCTTTTGAAGGTTTTTCAAAATAGTAATAAACCTTAATCTTGCTTCCAAGGAGTCCATATTGATTTTTGGTGTGGTGGTATTACTGTTAGCTTAATTATAATATAGTATAGTAGGACTCTGTGTGTATAATAAATTCTCATACTGGTGAATTATTGAAAATTTATAGCATTAAAAAAAAAAAAAAAAAAAAAAAAAAAAAAAAAGTTAGCTAGAATAAACTGGCTCTTTATAGAAAAGTTGTATCTTTGTGAAATAAATGTAAAAGATGCACTAACCTTAGGGTAATGTACCTAGTGGGAAATGTTCCTTTTTTTAATATAGATCTCAGTCATTAAAACTACGCATTTTTTTTGTTTAATAAGCATAATCATTCCATAAATTAAGTATGAACAAAATTTCATGTACATTTGTTTTGGTCACCTGCAACCTTACCAGGGAGTCAGCATTCACACCTAAACTAGCACTAGTTATAATGACTGTAGTGACTGGACAAGCTGTTTTCCCTCCTCCCCCAATTATTACTAACCGCAACTGATTTGTGAAGATTGTTCTTCTGATAAGTAAGAATCACACAATTCCATTCGATTTTGTAAAAGAGTGGGTAATCTTGTGATAAAATAACCAAAAATAATATGCATTGACATCCATTAAAGAGCCTTTGAAACGGTATAGAGGTATGGAATTTATATTCTTGTTGTCATTTTTGTGTGACTGGGTCTGTAGCGCGATAAGTATTCTTTAATACTTTTCATTATTTGTGCTTATATATAATGTGGAGGCCTTTTCAGTTTGCAAGAAGTGAAGGTAACATTATCAGTTCAGGAGACAACTTGTGTATATTTCTCTTTCCTTCTATATCGATTCACCTTTATACCACTTTTGATACAATGCTTCTGCATTCTGCATCCACGACGGTGTTTAGAGGAAAGGATACACTGACACAAAGAATGGTGTTTATGTCACTACCTCTACTCCAATGGGTAATGGGAGAAACTAAATCATAGGTGGTTAAGGCAGGGGGAAACTTGAGTTGTTGACGGCACTTGAAGTGTTAGGACTGAAATATATATTATAATACATTTCGAGTACACTGTATCCAGATTGAATCTGCATGATCACAACATACAT
>JAJLXW010000608.1:60797-109982 GCA_030571515.1 Monosporozyma aquatica
TTATATTGTCTTGGGAAGTGACTACTGTTCTTAGGTGACTGACTGTTGGCGTTTCTCGGTATCTCTGAATCAGAAGATGATTCAGATGTAATTACATCATTCTTGCCAGCTTCCATCTCATTGGATTCATTACTAGGTGACTTTTCGTTTAAGTCATTCTTGTCCTCATTTCTGTCAATAATCGGAGACAATTGAGCGCTGAAATTATTATTGTTATCTTCAATATGATCAATACTGATACCTAGTGAATCCAACGGTATAAACTTCGCTTGATTAGTGTCCTTATCATTATCTCGCTTATTGAAATTGTGACCAGTTTTATGGCTGGATTGAGGAAAGGATTTCTTATGGAAATCTTGATTCCTTCTCTTCTCTTCTAAATAACTTAACTTATTATTATTTCTTGTATTTCTTTTTATCTTCTTATTAAATCTGGCATTCTTGGATACCAAATTTCTATTCATATTACCACATCTATCTTTACCATAATTTATTATAAGACCATCATATCTATGGTTGAATGCTTTAGAAAATTGTTCCGTTCTATTGGTTGCATCTTCTACTAATTTAATAGCAGAATTAATATTCATAAAATTCACCCAACAACAATGACTATCACTTAAATAGTTAATCTGTTCGATGCTACCATATGAACTAAAATCTTTCCTCAATTGTTCTTCAGAAGGGAGACTATATTTCTCGTGATACATTTCATATTCTGGATCATTAATGAATTTATCCTTAAAGGCCACTTCAGGTAAACTGACATATACGTTCCTACTTGCCCCCACTGTAACGGCCAGGGCAACAGATTTAGCTAAGGGACCAGAGTAATTACCCCAACCAATTTTCAAAGTATTCCCATGTAAAATTATTGGGTCAATAAAAGTGTTTGCATAAAATTGTACCGCTGCAGAAGGTTCAATAAATGTAATAAAACAAATATGTTTGGATTCGATAAATTTGATACTTTGTAAAATACCACCACGGACGACATTACACACATCTTCAGGTTTTGACCTTGGATTAATGTTCCCAATATATATGGTCCTATTAGCTACATCACTACCCATTGCAGATGCTACTTTTGCTGATGTGTTTAATTGATCTTCTAAAGTGTCGGTAATGGGTTGTGGAAGATTTTTCGTATATTTGAATGGCGGTTGTTCCATATAGAAAGAAGGTGTTGTTATTCCCATGGGTGTCTGAGGGACCAAAGTATTATTTTGAGTGCCAATACCATCCATTGGTGGGAAACTAGATGTCTCTGGGAAATACCTATCTAATGGTCTTGGCGTTGATAATATAGAATTAGATCTTCCTCCTAAATTTGACAATTGCGAATAAGATTTAGAGATATTGGGTTGATGGTCAGTTAAAATTTCAATTGAAGGTTCTGGGTAAGATTTGGGATCAACTGCCAAATGATTATCATCCAATTTAATTTTTTGTAATAGTTCTGTAAAATCATCCGCATTATGATTTAAATTTAAAGATGATTGAGAAGACAACAGACTTACTGAACTTGGATTTGGTAAATTGGACATACTATTATTAGCTGGGAGAGTACTAACATTTGATATGCCTACTGTATCCTGATTCTCCGAATCGGATATACTTTGTTTCTTAGTTGCGCAAGAAACATTAACAAAAAAGCACTTGTTTATGTTGACTTCCTCGCTCTTGTACCTTAAATAATTTAGTATTTCTATAGCCATGGAAATGTTTAAAAATGTTAGTATGGCATAGTTTTTGGCAAATGTTTTATTTCCTTTACCGGTATTGAATATGGCTACTGATTCAAGAACATATCTCTTATTTGAATCCGTTTTAGATAATTTTAAATTGTTTAATAAAGATGTTATCTTAGATTCATCATATTCTTCTTTTAACTCTATGGCAATTGATCTTGTCGCATCATCCATTAGTGGATCGAATCTGAACATCGAGATATCATTATCCTTGGTAGTATTATCAGTATTGCCAGATTCTTTAATATAATGTAATAAGATAAAATTCAAATTCATATCTTCAGAATTTAATCCGATTTTAAATTCTTTCAATCTTTGAAGAACATTATTATAAAAATTTAAACAAATTTGAACCGTCATAAAACTCAATAGAATATTTTGTTTATCATCATTTAAAATCACATAAACACTTTCAATTTCAGTAGATTTCACAAATTTAGTAATAAAATCATGAATATTAATTGACTTATCAATGTTTTCTAATAATAATGATCTTGTCCTATAAGCATCATCACCCTTTGGTAAAATTTTATATGATATTTGGAATGGGTTATTAAATAATGATTCCATCTTGGTTACCATTTCTTCTGTATATTCAATTGGTTCAGTGGTACTGGGAACATCATGTTGTTGTTGTTTAGAAGGGAAATTTCTTTGAGATGGGTTCATATTATTATTATTACTTAAATTAGTGACACTATTATGACGAGTGTTATTATTATTTTTGGCTAATGTATTATTATTAGTATTATAACCATTTGAATTTCTATGTCTACCAAATGTGGCTTGAGAGAATTGTTGCGGTGTATGCATATTAGGTGATGCCATAAATGGGGATCCCATTAATAAATGAGAAGGTAATAAAGTAGCCCCATAAGCAGTATCAAATGGGGTTAACATACCATTTATGGCAGGCGAATTCATTTGTAAAGGTTGTCTTTGATGTTGTGAAGGTGGTATAGTCTGTTGTGTTGGTGGTAACATAACAGGATCAAATGGTGGTTGCATTGCAAATTCCATATAGGGATAAACATTTTCATCATAGTTAAAATTAGTGTCAGGTATGAAAACGTTATTATTATTACTATTATGATTGTTATTTATAAAGTTGGGATGACTGTTCTTAGTGTTACTTTTTTGATTATCGGAGTATGGCATCTGTTGTGAGTTTTGTATAGGACCATTTCTGTAAGAGAAATTAGGATTCCAATTTCCATCAGCACCATTATTATTATTGTTGTTATTATTATTAACATGATTTTTCTTAGTAGGATTCATCTTTCCAAGAGTAAATTAAAAACGAACGGGAAGATTTGTTATATTTTTATATATGTATACTGTTTGAGAATCGATTGAAAATAATGCAATTGAAAGACTTTAAGCCATAGAAAAATTACTTCAAAAAATCTTCTGGTACACTTTTGAAAGGGGATTAGAGGATATTCAGTAAGAATTGATGTTAGATGATACTGGAAAGGGAATAAAGAACAGATTGAAGGAAATATATATATTTTTTTTAATTTTTCTCCTTTAGCAATTATTTCAAAAGATCAAAAGAATTTGGACAGTTGTTAATATATGATCCAAAAAGAAGAAAAGCTAGGTATCGATTGACGGGTTGGAAGGGTATTAAAGGGTAGGCAAACACTTAATAATTATTTTTTTTTTTATGTTACAACAAGGTTTGAATCCTGAAGTAATCGAAGCCAGGTTTATTTTTAAATAAAATTCAAGTCCCGCAAAAGAGAAAATAAAAAAAAAATAAAAAATAAAAAACCTAGAACAGCAAGTTTTGCAGCGTGAACAAAGCAAAATGGCATTAAAAACCGAGTTTTATCCCGAAGAGGATATAAAAATATACATAAAAGCCACGAAGACAGGGGAAAAGGTGCGATGTGGGAGGCACCTTTAAGAGTTGTGAAGGGCCATTCTAATAGTGTAGGGTATATGTGCTTTCTATTCTGGAAAGTGATTTATTAGAGGGGATGAGGGGAAAGAATATAAAGGAAGAGCATTTAAGGTATAATGCAAGATTGGAGCCTAATCAATGGGCCGTAAGTTAGGAAAATGTCATCTTTGTTTTTTTCTTAAAGATGTAATTCCGCATTGCAAACTTACCTGTCCCTTCAGTTGGAGGTTTAAGGCTCTCTGAATATACCTTGGTTTTTCGTACTTCTTGTTGTCACTTGCTGTTTTTCTTAACCTGTCACCAACTGATGTAAAAATGTAATTACCTAATATGGAAAAAGTATTACGGACGTCACAGTACAAGTCTTTGACTATGTAACATAGTTTAGCATAGATATATAAGATATGAGTCGAGTGACTGTTGTAATGGTTACTATGATAGACTTCACATCTATCGATTGCACTGATCAAGATGTGAAACAGTTTATTCATAGAAATATTGTAATATGGCCTATTTTTCAGTGGCAAAAAGGTTAGTCCACCTCCCCTTATAAATACTGACAATACATAGTTGTCTTTTATTTGGTACTTTATGTGTTCCAAATATTTTAACTACACTGTCTTTAAAGATAATTCAGGAGTAGCATTTCTGTATTCAAGGTAGCAAGATCGTGTGGTGCCACTTTAAACGTTAAACATAATATGCTATTAACTGTAAAAGTTAGCGGTCACCAAAAGGAATCAGAATGTCTCCTCTACCTGTTCATCATGCAAAGTTTTGCACTTTTCTTGTTTGTATTACAAGATACAAAATACGCATATTTTTTTTTGTTGATTTCTTCCAATATGGAAAATTCTTCAAGAGGTCAATGATCTACAAGTCATGCTACCTTGCGGTAAGCTTTGGTGCACTCTGAGAGAAGCTCGTCTCATATTACTTGTTACAAACACGGAGGCCTGTGAGATGTCTAAAGTTCTTATGATTGAACTTTCGTTAAGTATTACGTAAACAACCAAATGGACAGTGATTGCTTTGTAAGAATATATATATAAGTTTATAACAACCGTTGGCACTGTCTTGAAAGCTACTTACTCTATTGAATATATTCTGCGTCTTCATCGCTGATGGCTGTCCGGATGGCCGAATGTCCGAAATTTTGATGCCAAACCCGGACAGCGACCTTGTTTTCCTGAACCCGGACAGCACCGTACACTCGGACAGCACTACTACTTTGTAGCACTCTGTCCGATTCCCTGCCTACACCGGACAAGCCTTTTTTTGCTCTTTCCAAGATTATGTAAACTACGTATGGAATTTCCGGTTTGGGAAACGGCGGCCCCACTATGCCATTTTTAACTGTAGGCACACGGAAGAAAAAAAGAAATCTTGAGCAAAATGAAGGAAAAAGGAACGATATAGAAGAAACCCTCGAGAAAAATCTTTGTAATCATGTTAAATTCTAACTAAAATCGATGAGCTAAATTTGAAGGCAATGAGTCGATATGCAATTCTTATAAATACAGCGGAGATCATGTAAATTAGAATTCGAAGTCTTATGTGCAAGATATTCCTCTTATCTCTTTTACAGTATTTGAAATAAGCAACCATCAATCAAAACACATTAACCCAATCCTAACAAAATCAAAATATGCCTTTCGTCAAAGATTTCACTCCAATCGCCTTAGGTGACACCAACTTATTCAAGCCAATTCAAATTGGTGATATTGAATTAAAACACCGTGCTGTTATGCCACCTTTAACCAGAATGAGAGCTCATCATCCAGGTAATGTTCCAAACAAGGACTGGGCTGTCGAATATTACAACCAAAGATCTCAATATCCAGGTTCTTTGATTATCACCGAAGGTGCTTTTATCTCCCCACAAGCTGGTGGTTATGACAATGCTCCAGGTATCTGGTCTCAAGAACAAGTCGCTGAATGGACCAAGATCTTCAAGAAAATTCATGACAACAACTCCTTCGTCTATGTTCAATTATGGAACTTAGGTAGACAATCTTACGCTGATACTTTAGCCAGAGACGGTTTACGTTACGATTCTGCTTCCGATAACGTCTACATGGATGAAGAACAAAAGGAAAGAGCTCTAAAGGCTAATAACCCACAACATGGTATCACCAAGGATGAAATTAAACAATACATCAAGGAATACGTTCAAGCCGCTAAGAACTCAATTGCTGCTGGTGCCGACGGTGTGGAAATTCACTCTGCTAATGGTTACTTATTAAACCAATTCTTAGATCCAAAATCTAACCATAGAACTGATGAATATGGTGGTTCCATCGAAAACAGATCCCGTTTCGTTCTTGAAGTTGTTGATGCTGTTGTCGAAGCCATTGGTCACAAGAAGACCGGTATTAGATTCTCCCCATACGGTTTATTCGGTACTATGTCCGGTGGTGCTGAACCATTAATTGTCGCTCAATATGCTCATGTCATTGGTGAATTAGAAAAGAGAGCCAGAGAAGGTAAGAGATTAGCTTACGTTCATTTAGTTGAACCACGTGTTACTGATCCATTCTTAGTTGAAGGTGAAGGTGAATACGACCAAGGTACTAATGATTTCGTTTATTCCATCTGGAAGGGTCCAATCATCAGAGCTGGTAACTTAGCTTTGCATCCAGAAGTCGCAAAGGAAATGGTTCAAGATGACAGAACTTTAATTGGTTACGGTAGATACTGGATTGCTAACCCAGATATTGTTGCCAGATTAGAAAAGGGTTTACCATTGAACAAGTACGACAGAAGCTTATTCTACGCTATGACTGATAAGGGTTACTTAGATTACCCAACTTATGAAGAAGCTTTAAAGTTAGGCTGGGACAAGGAATAAATAATTAACTGATTTTGTTAATTATTCAACAGATAAAAAAAAAAAAAAAATAAATGATAGATATGCTTATATATAATAAAGATTATATATATATGACCTTTTAAAATAGATCTTTTTGTGATATAATTATTTTGTATGTTTGAAATTAAAAAATTAACGAATTAGTAAGAGTTCAACAATTTTCATGTCTCCAGTGCAACCTCACACATCATTGCTAAATGGTCACTTGGATATTCTCCTGTATGGGGTTCAGTATGATGAGGCATTTCTTTAGCCAAGGGCATCATTAAATACCCTTTTATGTAGATATGACAATCTCTTTCTAGTGTATCGATGGTGTCAACATTACCAGTACTTTCTCGGTTCCAAGGTTTCACCACAAATATGTAATCCAACAATCCTTCCCATTTAATTGATCTATGTGAAAGTTCAGGTTCACTGTTATTCGTTGTTGGGTTAGAATTCTCCGGATGAACTAAATGATACCCCACACCATACAGAGACACTGCCTTTAGAGGAATTGTATTATGTAGATCTACTATTCGTTGTACTAATGCAGCTTGTTCTCGAGTTGCCTCATAAGTATATGGTCTGGGTTCAGTTGGTTGATTGTCTGGAATAGGTTCCTCATCTTCAACTTCTTCACTACTACTCGACGTGGAAATCTCTGTTAGGTCACCATTTCTTCTCTTAGAATATCGATAGGACGTACTACATTCAATAATAGCTTTAGGTCTACCGTCAAAATGAACTGGTTTCTCTGTAATAGATAAATATGGTGGATCACAAGGTTGGGAATTAAAATCACCTGCAAAGAATGTATACCAATGATTGCAAGTACAAGAAGCTGCCAATTCATTTTGAATTTGATTTAACCGATCCATTATAATATAGCATTGTCTTGTTCTTTCAAAAGTACCAAAAAGATGCCAAAATAAATGAGTGGTGGCTATTATAACTCCATTCCCTTTATGTGAACCGCCTTCATAGTTGGTGGCCTTTAATTTTAATGCCACAATCAACGCTACACTTCTTGTTCTGGTCGAAGTTGGAATTTCACCTGCTGCATCAATCTTATCCAGACTCATGGGTACTACTGTGACAGGATCTTCATCAAACACCTTCGTATTCCAAACCACAGCGATACCATGCACTTTCCCTGGGTATGCAAAAAATTTACCCTTATAGTCTACTTCCGCAAGGGCATCTTCCCAAAATCTTTCCCATTGAATGTTATCAACTTCTTGTAAACAAAGGATATCACTATGATAAAATTTAATCTCTCTCATTAAGACTTTTGATCTATTATGCCATTTAATTGCCTCATTGGCCCCGGGAAAGGTTGTTCTTCTGATCAAAGTTTGAGCTAGAGTATTATAAGTCATAATTTTCAGATTGATGACAGGTTTATCATGATTGATGGGTCGATTAGGAATATGTAAAATAGGTCTCTTAATGAAAAACTTAGTTTTTAATTGTTTCAGTTCTAATTCGCGTTGCTCTCTTTCATGTCTTTCCCTTCTTAGAGCCCTAATTTTGGCAATATATTCTGGGGTAATTTCTTCTCTGGGTAGTTTTTGATGCTTTGTTTCTTGAGTATTGGACATATCAGTATACACATTATATACCTGAATGGAAATATTTCGTTCTATACAAATTTTATTGGTTTTATATGGTTTTGTGATTGTTGTTACTACTGAGTTTCTTTGCAGTCTTATATAGTGGGTTCTTTTTTGGTTATCCTTAAATTCAATTCTAGAAAAATTGAATTCTTTAAAGAGAAGCCAAATTGCGGATCCTTTTGAAGAGTCAAGGTCTAAAGAAAGGACCTTAAACAACATTAGTACTCGGTTGGAAGTTATAAACACAGGGAATCGATAGTTAAAGATGGTATTTTATAAGATTACCTTAGTAAGGTCTTTGATAGGGACCCCCAAGGCAACAAGAACGGTGGTAAAGACGTTGGGATTGGGGAAAAGAGGGTCCACTGTGTATAGAAGAGTCACTCCTGCTATCACAGGGTCTATACTGAAAGTGAAGGAGCTTGTAGATATCCAGCTAAGTGAGACTATGTTGACTAAGGAACAACAGAGAGCTCTACGAAAATCCAATCCAGGATTCGAAATTGAAAAGCGTGTGCACGATATCTAAGAAACGCGTTTAAAAGTAACTTTAGGCCAGCTTTCCTATTTAGTTTGTTGATATTAGTTGTATAGATATACTTACGTCGTGTATATAGTGGTAATATTATGATATTCTTTTGGGTGAATGGTAAGATACTAGAAGAATGCTGCCCTTTAGTAGACCAGGTTATTCGTCATTTCCTCAGGTAAAATATTCTTTGATAAAGTAAAACCCCCTTTACTACTTGTAGTATTATTATTGTTATTTGGGTTTGTAGTATTAGGGTCTCTATCATTATCGAAAACAATACTAAATGAATCGACCATTCTGAAAATATCACTTCTATCCATGGCTTTCCCATCAAAACTCAATTCAAAACTGTCATTATTATACTGTTGGAATGACTTATTCAATTGTAAACAAGATTTGTTTTGCACAAGAGTTCTTATTGATCTCTTCGTATTGTTAACGTTTGTTAGATTATTCTTACTACTGTTAATATTATTGTTTATATTAGTTTTCAAGAATTGCTCAAAAAATTGTTTCCTATCTTCTATTTCTAGGTCAATCTTACTTTGGATGGTTAGCGTACTTTTGTGAGGTTTCCTTTGATTATTCATCCCCATTGAAATTAATGGAGCTGGTAAATTTAATTCATCGATGGAGTATATAGGTAAAGTATCCAGACCAGCCACATACAATATTGGTTTATTTGTTTTTCTTTTCATATTATGTGTCTTAGAGATTAAGTTATAAATGGTATCATTTTCTTTTTGATGGAGTTGAGATTGAGCTTGAGGTATATCATTTGGAATATTATCCTGTATTTGTAAGAGTTCCTTCAAATTGTTAGAAGATCTCTTACCATACTTATTATAATTGTTGTGATTATTATTTTTGGAATTGGATGGTTGAACAGAAATAAATGGTTTGTTATTGTTCATCTCTTTTAAAGTCCGTATATCTATAAGATCACTAGAATATCTTATTTTAGATTTCAAATAATTTATAGAGGAAGGTATAATTGGTGATGAGTCACGTCTCTTTTGGTGGTTACGATTGGTATTATTTTGGGTATTGTTGTTGAAAGTGTTGCTACTGTTATGAGCATTTCTAGTTTTGTTATATTTGTAATTTTGGTACGTATAATTTCTATTATTTGACTCATATAAAGTGTTTCCATTTTCATTACTATCATTTCTATTAGTAGTATAATAATAATTATATGGTGTAGTATTTTCATTCGAATCATTGCTATAAGTGTTATTGTTATTCTTTGAAATACTATAAGGATAGGCATAATTATAATAATTACTGTCATGGGTACTTTGTGAGTTTTCTATAGTTTGTTGGTTTAAGTAATAACCTTTTTCGGTATTATTATTATAATTATTAATATTACCATTACTATTATACTTCTTATCCAAAGATATATTTGCTAGAGGGACCTTCCCATTTAAATCTCTTAATAACACATTATTGGTGCTATTGTAGTTGTAATTGTAATTGTAATTGTATGATGATTGCTTGTTTACAGGAACATTTGTAGGTAACTGATAGTTTGTATTTGAGATGGAGGATTTATTGTTCAAAGTTCTTCTGTACATTTTGTATTGAACCTTCCCTATCTCTTCTTCAATTGCCTAAAGAAACCCTTTTTTATCTCGACAATACTAGTCAAAACTTTGTAAGGTCCAAGCTTATCAGTACTTCTAAGTGAATGGTTTGTGTCATTTTTCCCAACTAGTACGTATTTGTTTTTTAAATGTTTGTTCTTAATTACATAAATTTTTTTGGTCATTAAAGTGGTATTTCCTAATAAAGTAATGTGATCTATGTTGACATATTTTCCTGTTTTGGAAATGCAGACTTTTTTCCCCAATAGGAAGGACCATTATCCTTTTTGGAACTAAGTTCCCCAAAAGGGTAATTGGCTCCCTATCTGGTTACTCACTGAAAGAATACTTAGCGTAAAGAGTAAAAGTGTTGATATTAATAGAACTCCACACACATTGCTAATATCACATATCTAAAGTATCTAAAAGATGGCTGTATAGATTCCTCAATGGAGGCAGAAGCATTGGGACAAGAGAGAATCTCCTAGTATATACTGCAATGAAGTGAAAAAGTGTCATAAGATAGGTTTTCCAGAGACTTCCCATTGGATATGCTTAATTAAGAGTTCCAAACAATGTAGTATGATATACACATTTTTGATATCCTATTAATTTATCTGAAAGTATTTAATAAAGGTGTATATGTAAATTTTCAGTTTTCAAATTTATAAAATGTTTACACAGCTTTAAAAGGTTAGGATTGCTCTCTTGTTCGAATACTTTCCCACCTTGTTCCCCAACAAACAAACCAAGTAAAAAGTGGAATAAAACAGTTGTCAACTATTAAAATGTATAATTCCATTTACCAATTTGTTGCTATACTTATTATACAATCTATTAGGATACTATTGTGACTTATTCTACCCTGAAAATTTATAAGAAATGAAAAGATACCTTTCTTCAAATAATGGAAAGAAAATAGTATTCATTAACTCAAAGTTTAATGGGGGATGAAACTCCATATCCCCATTATATATTGAAAGTCAGATCTTAGAATAAATTTAACTATTTTTAATGTCTTATTCCTACTCTTCAACTGTAGTTCTTGCCCTTATGATAAAATTTCTAAACGATAACCTGACATTTCAAGAAAAATGAATAAGAAAAAAGGCCTACATTCGATGGATTTGAAAAACTTTGGGATAAATACTACAATTCTAAGTTATGAATACTTACAAAATTATTATAATTTTCCTCAAATTGAGGTTTGATTACCCCCGCCCAGCTTATATTCTGGTAATTACAAAATGGAACGAAGAAGAGCTTTATGAAAATCACCTAGAAAAGAGAGACCCATGTCAATAGAGAACGTTAAGTGCAAGATAACAAAATTCTTCAACGAATTTTTTGTTCCTTACTTATCCTATATTCACTACGATGTATTCTATAGGCGCATATATTGCTTAAATAAATTATTACCATATTAATAAACGCAAGTGTTAGTGCAACTTTTGTTCCTAACTAATGGTTTACGTCCTATTTTCCTTAACGTGTAAATTATATCCTGTGATGTATCTCAAATTCGTGAAAGTCACAATGAGACTTATATGGACCAGATCCTGTTTTATTCAAGTATTTTCAAAACCCTCTATTAGGATGGCAGTTCATACATATACGACGTGAGCCAAGTAAGAGGATTCCGTGTTCATTAGTGTGTTGTAAATACTCTAACAATTCCATCGATAACTGTCATGACTATGTGATGGTTATAGTAACTCATAATAGCCGCTGACCTTATTCCAACGGCTGCAACCCTAACTGGGATTTGTTAGGGTTTGGCAAACTACTCCTCTGTGTATTTCACACCCGTGCACCGCACCTTGGAAACCCGGACTTTGTTCCGTTCTCCCCGTTGATTGGCCCATATCCCGTTGCCCGCCATAAGAACCGGTTTCCCTCTCTATGAGATGCCTGCACCGAGCCAAAGGCAGCCTGCCCGAGGACAAAGAGAGTTTGATGGACAGCTCGGTATATACAACATCTGAAGATCGATCGAACCAAGGGAACAACAAACCTGTTATATCCGCTATTTCTGTCCAACTGAGAGGTGGTTATATATAAATGTATGGTTTTTAAACCAGTGGGATAAAATTAGACACATTATTATTATTATACTTTCTAACCCCGAATACAAAATACCTAATAGACCATGCTATCCAATTCTTATAGATATAATTTGAAGAATGTCCAAAAACCATCCATACTCAGATATGCTTCTACTATAGTTGCTACTAGTAAAAATGGTAAGAAGCCTTCCATTACTCCTCTAAGCACTCCTTCTTCTGCCACGACAACTGCTACCACCACCACTGCTGCAACAAAAGCAAACGAACCAGTAACATCTGTACATAAAAAGGGAACAGGTCCTGCATCTTTCCAAACCACTAAAATTGTAGATAATAATCAAAATGATACAAAACCGAATATTGTCATCTTAGGATCTGGTTGGGGGGCAATAAGTTTCCTGAAGAGTATTGATACTAAGAAATATAATGTTTCATTAATTTCACCAAGAAATTATTTCCTTTTCACACCATTATTACCTTCAACACCAGTGGGGACCGTGGATGAAAAATCAATTATTGAACCTGTGGTAAATTTTGCTTTGAAAAAGAAAGGTAATGTCACTTATTATGAAGCTGAAGCAACGTCAATTAACCCTGAGAGAAACACGGTATCAATTGATAGTGTCTCTTCTATGATCAAACCAAATTTGAAAAATTCTGGTCCACAAGAACATATGGGTATTCAAAAAAATGACCCTGTAGAGATTAAATACGATTATTTAGTCTCCGCAGTTGGAGCAGAACCAAACACTTTTGGTATCCCTGGTGTTAAAGAATATGGTCATTTCTTAAAAGAATTACCGAATTCAAAAGAAATTAGAAGTGTCATTGCAACAAATTTGGAAAAGGCTAATTTCTTACCTGAAGGTGACCCTGAGAGGAAAAGATTATTGACTATTGTCGTTGTCGGAGGTGGCCCCACTGGTGTGGAAACGGCAGGGGAATTACAAGATTATGTAACACAAGAATTACAGAAATTTTTACCCTCTTTGGCTCGTGAAGTGAAAATTCATCTTGTGGAAGCATTACCGATTGTATTAAATATGTTTGAAAAGAAATTATCCTCCTATGCACAAGATGTATTGGAAGAGGCATCAATTAAATTACATTTAAACACCGCAGTGAGTAGAGTAGAACCCAAACAATTAATAACTAAGACTAAACATTCAGATGGATCTATAACAGAATCTACAATGGCATATGGAACATTAATTTG
Source organism: Monosporozyma aquatica (assembly GCA_030571515.1). NCBI lineage: Eukaryota > Fungi > Ascomycota > Saccharomycetes > Saccharomycetales > Saccharomycetaceae > Monosporozyma > Monosporozyma aquatica. Next base: position 74,331 of record JAJLXW010000608.1, read on the forward strand.
GGCTACAGGTAATAAGATTAGACCAATTATTAAAGATTTAACCAAGAAGATTCCAGAACAAGCCAATTCAACAAGAGCCATTAGTGTTAACCCATTTTTAACCGTTAAGGGATCATCAAACATTTTTGCCATTGGTGATAATGCATTTATTGGATTACCCCCCACTGCCCAAGTGGCACATCAACAAGCTGATTACTTAGCACATTTATTTGATAAGATGTCACATATACCAAATTTCCATGAAACTTTAAGTAAGAGAAAGGATAAAGTTGATCTTTTATTTGAAGAAAATAGATTTAAACCATTTAATTATAAACATCTTGGTGCATTAGCTTATTTAGGTCATGAGAGAGCCATTGCCAATATTACTTATGGTAAGAGATCTTTGTACACTGGAGGTGGTTTATTTACATTCTATGTTTGGAGATTAGTCTATTTGTCAATGTTATTATCAGCAAGAACAAGGTTCAAAGTTATAATGGATTGGTTAAAATTATCTTTCTTCAAGAGAGATTTCTTTAAAGATTTATGAGCTTGTGGAAGGAGAGTAAAAAAGAAAGCCAACATTCGTTGAAACTGATGATTCCTTTTATTTATTTATTTATTTATTCTTTTCTTTTTTTGAGACTATTACTATTATTCTTATTTATTCCTGAGAAAATTTCCTTTATTATGTACATATACACCCAATTTATTATCATGAATTCATTTATTATTAACTTATATGATTTCTATTTATTGAAAAAATTCCTTTGCCTTTTTAATATTTTCCATTATTAATTGTTGCGGTTGTTTTGAATCATTTAATACAATAAAACAAACCATATTGGAAGAAATTTCACTTACATAAATGGAATCATTTAATATTAAAGTTTTAAATCCACTTTTCAATTTCGTACAACTTTGTTTATAATTTTTCATTATATTTGATATCTTTTCGAATCTTTTTGGATCAATTCGTATTTGTTTTGAAGTGTTACCATTTTGTATATCATCATCATTATTACTTGAACAAATGACTAAAAAAGTGGTCTTTTCGAAAAGAATAATTTCATAAGCATTTAAAATTTTTTTAAATTTAATTAAATTTGATTGATGTATTGACATATTTGGTATTAAAGAACAGACAATTTGTGACCAAGCTTTATATAAACTTTCATCCCATATGGATGTTGCAAACCCGACAATTTGAGAGAACCCATATTCTATTGCGGTAGCAGTCAATTTATTCATCATTATATCAAATAATTCTTGTCTCTTATCTAATTGAACAAGATCCATTTTATGTAACAGGACGAAAATTTTGGCATTAGGTGAATATTTCTTTAATTGTTTTAAAGATCTCATAAAAATTTCGATATCTTTCATTACTTCTTGTGATTCTACATCAAATACATGAATAAGAACTTGAACCATTTGAAAGATATGATCCTTTTGTTTTGTAAAATAATTTTCCATAAATACATCTTGTCCCCCACAATCCCATAAATTTAATGTCATATTACCTAAAAATCTTAGATGTGAATGTTCTACATCAATTGTGGCACCGAGACGACGTGTATCGAATGCACTATAGTTACTAAAGATAATAGATCTCATTGACGATTTACCAGACCCTGACCTTCCCATTAATAATAGTTTTTTCCTATTGTTAGAACTTGACAGATTGCTCATATTTGTTGTTGTTATAATTAGTTATTATTATTTTGCTGTTTTCTTAGTAAAGTGTAACTTTGCCTATTGTTGTCCTGTTAGAAGTTGTTTTTTTGATGGGTTTGTGATAATACAGTTGTAGATATGATGGAGTTACTACCTGGCCTGTTAGCTGCTAAAAGTATATTATCATTCTACTTACTCTATACCGATTATCTTGAATTTTCACTGCTTTAATTTCTTAATTTTTCACTTTCCAAGTTTCCTTAGGCAGAATTAGGTGTGTGGGTGATCACGTGGGAGAGTCATAGTGAAGTGAAGTGAAGTGATTTAAGCCATAACAACTTAAATCCAGGTCTATAAGGTACACACAAGTAGCCCCGTGGGGTCCTCGCCCCCCATTGGAATAGCCTGAAATAAAACAAAAACTTCTTATCACCAATTTGTGTCACTTTGAGGGAAACCCTCTTGGTTTTGGAAGAAGCCCTGGCCGGGAAAAGGAGATCAGAATAGGGTTTTCTATTGTGTTTGGGAGCCACCCCACGTGGAACACGTGCCCGCCGCGGCTATTGTTCGCCGGCTGCCACGTTCTGCTGCAAACAATAGCCGGGACGCAGCGATTGCCGATGGCGGTTTCCTAATCGGGCCACTGCCCCATTTTGATCTCAGCTTTGCTTTTGCCTGCCCCATGTGGACGTCATTTTTGGGATATTGGACCTTGTTTCCATCTGGGTCCAGTGGATGGATAAGTGCATCATCCAGCGGGTTATCTCCGAAGTGTATGTGGAAGGGGGGGTATTTATTCACACCTATCCACGTGTGCGTACAAGCACTGATTCAAAGAGACATGAAATCAAGAAGAAGATAGGGACCTCATCAACTAGTCAAAGTATGTTGAGAAAGTATATAAATATCGTAGGAGCATCAATCTCTTCAACTATGTCTCTCTTGCTTTCTCTCTTTACAATCAAATAGAACAATAACCCCAAACAATAGAACACAACACAACAAGTCTCTCACTTTTCAAGCAAACAAAACTAACTAACTAAATACTACTTTTCACTCGCACACATATGTTTAATAACGAAAATTTACAAGTGGAAGAAAATTTAAATACTACCGCAGGTGGTAATACAGCATTTCATAATTATTTAAATGATTTTGCTGATATTGAAGACCCTTTGGAAAGAAGAAGATTAGCTTTAGAAAAAATTGATGAAAATCCATTCGGTTGGCAACAAATTCGTACCATTGCCATTGCTGGTGTCGGTTTTTTAACCGATTCTTATGATGTCTTTGCCATTAACTTGGGGGTTACTATGCTTTCTTTTGTCTTTTGGCATGGTAATATGCCAAGTTCTACAGAAACATTATTAAAAGTGTCTACATCAGTCGGTACTGTCATTGGTCAAGTTGGATTCGGTATCCTTGCCGATGTCTTTGGTCGTAAAAAAATTTATGGGATGGAACTAATATTAATGATCATTTGTACAATTTTACAATGTACTTTAGGTGCATCCCCTGGTGTAAATTTTGTCGCTGTTTTAACTTTTTATAGAATTTTAATGGGGATCGGGATCGGTGGTGATTATCCTTTATCATCCATCATATCTTCTGAATTCGCTACCACTAAATGGAGAGGTGCCATCATGGGTGCTGTCTTCGCTAATCAAGCTTTTGGTCAAATTTTGGCTGGTGTTGTTGCTATGATCTTAATTGCAGCTTATAAGAATCAATTAATTGATGCTAATACTGGTGCTGAATGTGGTCCCGTGTGTCAATTGGCTTGTGATCAAATGTGGAGAATTCTTATTGGGTTCGGTGCCGTACCAGGGATTGCGTGTCTTTATTTCAGATTAACCATCCCAGAATCTCCAAGATATGCTTTAGACGTGGATATGCAGTTTGAATTAGATAAAACTCCACAAAAACAACATATTGACGAGGAAAAAATCGACTCAGAGGTCCATTTCTCAGATAGATCACAAATTACACTTGACCCACAACAACAACAACTTCAACAACAACAACTCCCACCAAAGATGGAAGCATCATTTAAAGATTTCTGTCGTCATTTTGGTCAATGGAAATACGGTAAAATCTTATTAGGTACCGCTGGTTCATGGTTCACTTTAGATGTCGCCTTTTATGGTCTTTCATTAAATTCTGCTACTATTTTACAAACTATTGGTTATGCAAGCTCTCACAACGTTTATTGGAAATTATACAATTCTGCTGCTGGTAATTTAATTTTAATTTGTGCTGGTTCTTTACCTGGTTATTGGTGTTCGGTCTTTACCATTGATATCGTCGGTAGAAAACCAATTCAAATGATGGGATTTGTGATCTTAACTGCTTTATTCTGTATTATTGGATTTGCTTATAATAAGCTTGGTGATAATGGATTATTAGGTCTTTACATCCTGTGCCAATTTTTCTGTAATTTTGGTCCAAATGTTACCACATTTATCGTTCCAGGTGAAGTATTCCCAACAAGATATAGATCTAGTGCTCATGGTATCTCTGCGGCTTCAGGTAAGATTGGTGCCATTATTGCACAAACTGCTCTAGGTACTTTAATTAACCATAACTGTTCTCGTGACGGTAAACCACAAAATTGTTGGTTACCTCATGTCATGGAAATTTTTGCCCTTTTCATGTTAGTAGGTTGTGTAACTACATGGTTTATCCCAGAGACTAAGAGAATGACTCTTGAACAAATTAGTGAAAAATATCATGATGAAATAGATCCAACGAATTATGCTTCTTACACTACTGTTTCTGCCTCATCATCAACAAGAGAACAAGAAGTATGATGTCTTCTAATAATTTTCTTAATCTCATACAGTACTCAAATATGTAACATGGCTTTAGATTTTTAGTTGACTTACTGAGCAAGGTTCTATAGCATTCCGACTTTATAGAGTGGCATTTTTTTACAGCTTCACTTTTTACTGTCGGTTCATCTACCACATAGTCTGCATTCTTTTTATAATGAAAGTCCTAATAAAATGAAAAAGAAAAAAAGACATATATATAATATTTTATAAACATTCATTCAAACATTATTACTCCTGTATATTATCAATTATTTAATTTAAATTTGCTTTTCCTGTATTCTCTTAATTTCTTTCCTTACAAATAGGAATCTTCCAACAAGCGAAAAGACTATAAAAACGAAAGTACAAACTGTCTACCATATCCCCATGTACACCTACAAAAATTTGGTACATTACACATTGCTTTACTCACTTAAAACCGTCATAAGATGCTCTCTATGTAATCTAACGTGTATCGTTTTTTCTGTTTTTGGCGTAGCTTAGATCCACGATTACCTTTTTAGGAAATTCTGGGCCTGGGGTACAACAAAGAGAAAAAACACAAAATTCTTAAAACAGAAAATAAACAAAACGAAAGATCTTGAGATCTCAATATTCAGTCTTTGGCTGATTGAAAAGCGTATACACATAACACCCAGTAGTCCCTACACACTTGTGAGAGAGAATACGCAGCACACAAAATATTACACATACACACATTATGAGAGAAGTTATCAGTATCAATGTTGGTCAAGCCGGTTGTCAAATTGGTAATGCCTGTTGGGAATTATATTCTTTAGAACACGGTATCAGACCAGATGGTTATTTACAAGACGGATTAGATAGACCAAAGGGTGGTGAAGAAGGGTTCTCCACTTTTTTCTACGAAACTGGTGCAGGTAAGTACGTGCCAAGAGCCATCTACGTTGATTTAGAACCAAATGTTATTGATGAGGTTCGTAATGGGGAATATAAAGATTTCTTCCACCCAGAACAATTAATTAATGGGAAAGAAGATGCCGCCAACAACTATGCTCGTGGGCATTACACTGTGGGTACTCAAATTATTGATGAGGTCACTGACAGAATTAGAAGAATGGCCGATCAATGTGATGGGTTACAAGGTTTCCTTTTCACTCATTCTTTAGGTGGTGGTACTGGTTCAGGTCTTGGTTCTTTATTATTAGAACAATTAGCTGAAAACTACGGTAAAAAATCTAAATTAGAATTCGCCGTTTATCCAGCCCCACAGGTGTCTACCTCTGTAGTGGAACCATATAACACTGTTTTATCGACCCATTCCACTTTAGAAAACTCTGATTGTACCTTCATGTTAGATAACGAAGCTATCTACGATATGTGTACAAAGAGATTAGGAATTGCCAGACCAAATTTCAAACACTTGAATAATTTAATTGCTCAAGTTGTTTCCTCTGTCACAGCATCTTTAAGATTCGATGGTTCATTAAATGTTGACTTAAATGAATTCCAAACTAATTTAGTTCCATATCCAAGAATTCATTTCCCATTAGTCTCTTATGCTCCTTTTGTTTCAAAGGGTAGAGCTAACCATGAATCCAATTCCGTCGCTGAAATCACCAACTCCTGTTTCGAACCAGGTAATCAAATGGTTAAATGTAATCCAGCTGCTGGTAAATATATGGCCAATTGTTTATTATACAGAGGTGATATTGTCACTAGAGATGTTCAAAGTGCTGTCACACAGGTTAAGAACAAGAAGGTTGTTCAAATGGTTGATTGGTGTCCAACTGGTTTCAAGATTGGTATCTGCTACGAACCACCAAGTGTGACTCCAAATTCTGAATTAGCTGATGTGTCAAGAGCTGTTTGTATGTTATCCAATACCACTGCCATTGCTGAAGCTTGGAAGAGAATTGATGAAAAATTCGATTTAATGTACAACAAACGTGCTTTTGTTCATTGGTATGTTGGTGAAGGTATGGAAGAAGGTGAGTTTACTGAAGCAAGAGAAGATCTAGCTGCTCTAGAAAGAGACTACATTGAAGTTGGTACCGATTCCTTTGCTGATGAAGAAGAATACTAAGAACGTTCTCTTCTGCTATATGTTATGGAATACGACAGAAAATACAAAAAATAAATAAAAATAAAAAATCTTAAATCAAAACAAACTAACCACATACTTTTAATGAAGTAATCTTTACAAGACCATTTTTTTTTAATGCTAATTCCTATTATTGTTCCAAGCTGACTTAAAAACCGACAACTAGCTTATCTTAATCTCAGAATATACCATTTTATTTACACGCGTGATCCGGGGTGTCAATCTATTGTGTATATGCCTACATACCCACGAAACTGTATATTATTTATAATGTGGTTTTACAAAAATTCAAATATATATCTATCTTAATATCTTCAACCTCTACTATTATTCTTCTGGCTTACTAAGAGGCTCTAATCTTACTAAGGCCTATCTTTATGGAATTTGAGTAATTTTTTGAGATATTTCATTTTTCGGAAGCTTCTCGAAAAACCGTAAAAAAATACTATACTGAAAAAAAAATTAGCGATGAGTTGGAAAGTGTTACACAATAATTATATAATGGGTACCATATTAGTTTCCATAAATGAAGTTATCAGGATAAACAGGTCATAAGGTCCCAAATATTCACAAATATGGCTAATCTAGATTTTGATGATTCTGACAATATCTTAAACGATCCATTACACGGCATCTACATCCCTACAGGTTTATTTATTGTTGGTGTAGCTATTTTGACTTATCAATCTGATAATTATAAGATTTTGCTATGTATACCCTTTTTCCTTGGGTATTTGGCCTTTAAATGGTTTAGGTCTTTCAACAGAAAACAATCGTTGTTCACAAATAAATGGACACCATTAGAATTAGTGGATCAAACCTTAATTAGTAAGAATAGTGCTATCTATCGTTTCAAATTAAAGACTCATTTAGAGTCATTAAATATCCCTGTAGGGTACCATGTGGCTGCTAGATTCATTATTGATGGTCAAGAAGAAGTTAGGTTTTACAACCCAATCAATCCTAAATTTGATCAAGGTCATCTTGATATTATTGTTAAATCATATCCAGAGGGTCAAGTTTCTAAAAAATTTGCCTCTTTAACGCCAGGTGAATTTGTCGAGTTTAAAGGTCCCATTGGGTTATTAAAATATGAACCAAATTCTTCTAGAGAAATTGGTATCATCGTGGGTGGTTCAGGTATTACCCCAGCTTTACAAATCTTAAATGAAATTATTACTACTCCAGAAGATTTAACTAAAGTGTCTCTTATCTATTGTAACGATACTGAAAATGATATCTTATTAAGGGATGAATTGGATGAAATGAATGAAAAATACCCATACCTTGATATCCATTATATTGTTCGTCAACCAAGGAATCCAGAAATGTGGTGTGGCGATATTGGTCTAATCTCTAAAGAAGCTATGGAAAAATATTTACCAAGACATTCACCACAGAATAGATTATTTATTTGTGGTCCAGAAGGTATGAATAACTTAGCGTTGAAGTTCGCTAAAGAGTTAGGTTGGGAACATGGCCAAGAGACTACTGGTGACGATCAGGTGTTCGTCTTTTAAAATTATATAAGGATGAGGTATATATACAACGCAATACTTTGTTTTTGGATTTACAGCAATGGTCTTATATTATTTTTTAGATCTTAGAGACAGTCTATAATTTATATATTAGGGGTATTATCCATGTATTCTGTTAATGCAGAATTCAACATTGGGACATCAGCCAATTGATGTATGACCAATGGTTTAATCACTTGACAAACTTCTGAACCTTTCCCTTTTGTATCATTAGAGACTAAACATAAGAACGTACAGGTAACTTTACTTACATCAGAAAGTTGTTTGGGGAAAGACACTTTAGGTAATTCTTCTTGATGAGCTGGCTGAGTAATCTTTGATTCTTCCATAGAAGTAGCCTCTGAATCATCTTTGGTTAATTGAGATAAGACGTCACCTTCTTCAATAGAAACAGCTTGCTTTCTAGGTTGAATACCTTTAACTACAAACATTCGACCTGATGCCTTAGCGTTCCATGAAGTCTTCAATATAGTTGGAGCAGCATCAGGAAATACATTATGAATATTTCTGATAAAGGCCAATGCACGACCTAATTTCCCGCCTTTCTCTTCTACTGCTTTATAAAATGTAGCTTCATAAGCTCTCCAAAGTTCTACTTGTGTGAAAGTTGCGCCTTTCACTGGTTCAAAACAACATCTTAACCATGCTTTTTCCCTATCCATTTCTTCCATATTAAGCATCTTATCAAAGGCTTCCTGACTTAATTTTGGTGGAGCCTTAGGTGGTCGTTGTTTTACTCTCCTCGCTAATTTAATCTCTGTAGTGTTAAATTGATTATAATTTGGTACTTTCACATTATATACCAAATATTCTGGTAAGATCGCTTGGAACACTTTAAATCTTTTCTTGTTACTTAATAATTTTTGAATCCTCTTATTCCCTGGTAAACAATATTGATATAAGAAATCAAATGACGTGATAATTAATTCTGAATCGATGGAAATTAATAAATTATTTACAATTGTGTTTAAAGTCTCATCATCAAGATTATCAGCAGCACTTTCTTCATCCTCTTTGGATCTAACCAATAATCTAGATAAAGATCTTAATATAGATATCATTAGAGCTCTATCTTTTGTTTTATTTAAGATTTGAATTAAATTTTGGAAATATGGATCATCTTTTTTTGCTGGAGCAATATATGTAGAAATGGCTTCCATTAAATCCATGGTATAATGTAAAATTTCATTAAAATATGGATAATTTTGGAAATATATTTTATCATTATCTTTATTAGATTTAATAAGAACAAAAAGAAGGAAGTGTTTAATATCGTTATCTTTGGTTAAGATTTGTACAGATTCCATATCTTGTGCTAAATTTCTTAATATTAAAAGACTTGTTATTCCCATTTGTAAAGAATCTTGTGTGGAAAGTTTAATTGAATTAGTAAATTGTTGATCAATTATAGGGATTAGATTAAGTATGAATTGTTTAAAATATGATAAAAGATGCGGTAAAGTCTTTAAAGATATCATATATGGAGCTTTATTACTATAAGTTAAATATTTTTTCAACGCCCATTTCATTTCATCAACTATGGTTGAATTTAAAGACATTTCCATTCTTGTCAAATCATCACACCCACGTAAAGTTTCCTTTGGTAAATTTTGGAAAATGTTTAAATTAGCTAAAGAATATTGTAAAGTGCCTTTTGTTTGTGTATTTTGAACGCTATTATCAACTTTAATGGGTATAGGATCCATGAATAGGAAAGTATTATCATTTAGTCCCAATTGATTATTACCATTTAAATCAGTATCATTTTTAATTGTAGTAGTGTTGAGAATATTATTATTTGAAGTGAAAGTTATTGATGTTTGAGAAGCAGTTCTTCCGGTGCTGCGTCCTGGTGATCCCGCAGATGACATGATGACGGGTTAGCAAAAAAGAAAAACAACTAGCAGTTAATTTCACGACCTGTGAAGCTTATATATAATCAGATCAACCTGTTCAGACACCTTGAAGATCTCATCTTTCTACACAAAATATATTTCAAGATCAATATTCTCTCTATTCAAATTGGTGTTATTTCAAAAACCTTTCAAAAACCAAAACAGTATTTTGAAAAAACAAAAAAGAAAAAAAAAAATGGAAAAAAGTCACCCGCCACGGTTCGAAACGGCGACAAAAAATGGGAGTTACCCGACTACATACCCAAACAGGAAACATCTTAACTAATTACCCTAAACGGAAAACAGGACCAAAAGGGGTAAATATGGGCGGGCAACCCCTTTCCCAAAAGGGAAACCCCAGAGAACAATAGAAAAAGGTGTCAAAATCCGGAAAAAAAAAAAGATATTAAGGGTACTTCCCTTTAAGCTCTGGGATCTTCCCTCTATCAGTTTTCATTTACAGTAAGGATGTTGCAACAATATTTTTTCATCATATAAATAGCAATTGGGTGGTTGCATATGATAATACTGTTGCCAAAATATAGTTGTATATATTCATGAGGTTCATGGAACTATAAAGTGCAAAAAAAACAACAAACAAGCAAGTTTTGACAAGGAAAAAAAGACAATCAAAAACAATTAAGCTATGAAACTTACAAGGTGTGTAGCTATATTAACAGCAACAACAGTTGTGCTTGGATCGCAAGCAGTGTTCAATTTTGATGACTGGTCAAGAAATGATCTAGTCGCATTTTTACAAGATAATGTCCCTCCACCATCTGAAAAGACTTATTATAAGCCAGAGGACATTTCTTCCAAGTCTGCAGAAGATTTGAAAAAGGATGCACAGAAGATTTGGAAGGAAAATCAGAAGAATATGTGCATAACTAAGAAACAATGGTGGAAGTTCTGGTCCTGGGGAAAGAAAAAATATAATGAAATGCAATTTTTACCCAAGTCTTCAGACACTGGTGAAACTTTACCTGTTTCAGACTGGTTATTCGGTACTTGGTCCAAGGATACTTTAATTTCATTCTTAAAAGATAGTGGTGTGACCGTTAAAGACGAGGCTACGGCCACTAAGGATCAATTAATTACTGATATTAGAGAAAATTCAAAAAAAATTTCCAAGAAGTTGGACAATGCTGGTGTCTACCCATCAAAGGATTACTTCAAAGGTTGGTCTGCTGATGATTTGGCCCTTTGGTTAGATAAGTTTAAAGTCGATTATGATGTTAATATCAAGGGGAACAAAGATAAACTATTGGATTTGGTAAGAAAGAATATTTATCATATGTCTCATTTCTTGGAAAGAGAAAGAATAAGTTTATTGTCTCAATTGAAATTAATGGACAGACAATTATACGACAAGAATGGTGAATTAAAAGAAGATGTTTTTGATTCTTGGAACACTTCTGATTTGGAGAAATGGTTACAATCACACGAAATTCCAATTCAAGACAATATGATTAAATCCCATGGCTATTTAGTCAGATTGGCTGAGAAACATCGTGACCTATTAAAAGATGATATCAATTGGTATTTAAGCACTGCTAAACGGAAATCAAGTCCATTCTTAGAAAAGACTCCAGAATATGTGGCTTCAATGTGGGACACTTCAAAATCATATTTTGGTGATATGTACGAGAAGGGTAAGAATAAAGGTAACGAAATTTTAAATGATACCTTCTTGGTTGGTATTGATAATTGGTCAAAGGATAGATTGAAGAATTTCTTGGATGTCCGTGGTATTAAATATTCTTATTTTGTCACTAGGCAAGAATTGATTGATTTAGCCGTTGCCAATAGAAATAAACCATTAAGAAGAATAAAGAAGGGGTTCCAACAATCCGTAGATAAATTAAATGAAGCTAAGGATTGGACTATGGAAAAGAGACAAGAAGTGATGGAATCTGATACCTATGATAAATTACTAGAAAATTTAGAGGATTTAAATGAACAAAGAAAGGATTGGCAAAAATCAATGAAGAAAAGTCTTGAATCCTGGTCTGTTGATGATTTAAAGAAATATATTAGTCAATTTGGTGTCAATTTAGAAAAGAAAACGTATTCAAAGGAAGAATTAATTGAAATTGCCAAACAAAATACGCAATGGTTCTTGGGAATGCAAATGCATGAACCATTCTATAAGAGAGGATATATCAGATTTACTAATTCATTAAAGAATTGGGTTAACTACATATGGTACAGATGAATATTCTCTCTGTGAAGTACATATTTTATTTTCTTTATCTCTTCATTTACTTTATATTTTCATGACAGGTTTTCAAAAGGACCTTTTTTATCTAGCAAAAAAATACATACAAAATTATGTTTTAGATCCCTTCTTTAATAAGCTCATATGCTTACTTCTTTCTAATTAGTTGTATATATAAATATTGACTTCTTCATCATATACCTGGATTGGTTGTTTTTACCTGCTTTTCAGTATATAGAAGAATCTTGTTCCTTAAAAAAAAAAATAGACCGATTGATTATTATTGACTTGTAAAAATAAAAGGAAGGCCCACTATTATACTAACAAAGCTTCACTGTTTAGATTAAGGTGTTTGTATCAGCAGTGGCTATCACCCTATAGATAATACAATTACATAATGGCAAGATACGCTTGGTATACAAGAGTTACAGATACTTTACACAGATTGACCGTCTTAACGCTGGTTGGTGGGACCTTATATATGTCAGGGGGGCTAATATATACACTTTATATGAATGGTAAACGATATGAAAAGCAAATTACTGATAAAGAAGCAGAGAAACAAATAGATAACTCAACTGCCAATTAACTAATCATCCCATTCTTCAAGTCCTTTTTTCTTTCTCTGTATATATCTGAAGACTTTCTATACAACCCTCTCTATTTCAAAGCAAAGAGGGTATTTATTCTCCCTCTCTATCTATATATTTGTATGTACATATATTCAAAAAAAATATAACTTCTAATCATGACTGTCTTCATGCGACCTTTGGCTTCTTTAATGTGTTATCACCTGGCTTCTTAGTGGGTTTATCTCTTTTCCTCTTCTGTATACGTGCTCCATCATGGTACAAGCCTTGATCTTGTAAGTTCCTATATCTCAACTTTAACTTCTCAACATCACTTTGAGATGCTGGATTTAGTGGAATAATGTCTGCATCGGGATTCAAAGTAATACCACAAATGGGACATTCATTTTGATTAGAGATCAATTTCAATGTATCTCTTGGTAATACACCACCACATTTAACACAATAAATAAAAGATGCTCTCAACTTATCACCAAAGATATCACCCCCATATTTGCATTTGATCTTGAATGTTTTTCTTGTCTTTTTACTGTTCTCACCCTCGACTTCCACTAAATTGTTTAATTCAATGACATCATGAATCTTTTTGATATGACTGATATCTTTAATCAATTTATCATCATATTTACTACCTTTATCCTTACATAATAACCACTCCAGAACACTTTCTTTGTTATAAAGATTACCTAAATAATCACTTACTATGGGCAATCTTAACGGTAGATTTGATGTCTTACAAAATTCCCATTTAGAATTTAATGTAAATTCTAACAAATTATCATCTTTAGCTTTATAATCATTTGATGTCCTTTCTACATGCAATTTTAAAATCGTAGATTTATTAATAGATCCACCATCTGCCCCCATTTATACTCATATATATGCGCACTTGTAGCTTTGGTTTAAGGTCTCATATAAGACATCTGGGAAACTTTTTTTTTCCCACTTCTTCTTATTTTTTTCAGTGAGAGCTCATCTCATCTTTAAATATTGTTATAGTGTATAGAAGTACATACGTGAAAATAATTAGTTAGTAGCTTTTGAAGAGGCAGCCGTATTAGCAGCTGTCGAAGCCTCTTGCGCAGTATTAGTTCCGGCAGCAGCAGCCTGTTTCATGGCCATTTGTCTCAATTGAGTGGCAATGGCCATGGAAGATTGTGATTTTTCTTTAATAATGTCTTGAATTTGAACTGACTCTTTATTTAATTTATTAATCTTCTTTTCATAGAATGCAATGGCTTCAACGTCTGTTTTCTCCACATAATAACCTGTCCCAACATCCACCATGAATTTCTTATTATCCTCTATTTTCCCTGGGATATATAATGATGGTGATGCAGGAATTAATATATCTTGTTTATCAGTAGCATTGTTTGAGACAGTCTTAATATCATTAATACATTCTACAAATTTACTCTTAGCTACCATTAACGCTTGTAAAGACTGTTGGAAATGTTGTAATTCCTGATCAAATTGTTGTTTGACAGCATTCAATTGTTCAGGATTCAATTGTGTTAGATCGACTACATATAATATTTGGGTTTCAATTAACCACCATTGTTAGTATATAGAGAAATGGTAAGAGAAAATAGACATATGCATGTAAATTGGGACATACTCTTTTGATTTGACATGGTGTGACTTGTGTGTGGAATGCAGGTGGGACACTACAAGAGGATCTATGTTTATATGTACTTGTTCAAGAGAGGTTTTTTTCTGATTACTATTGCAACTTTTTTTTTTTAAGTGTTACTGAAATTTTATTACAACTTTTCAAGAAGAGCACCACTTCTGAAGAGAAATGAGGACATGAGATTGTCCTGGTAGAGCGACCTGGTGTTGCCAGCTCATTTGACAAAGATGTACCACCACTATAGTAGCTATGTGGTGGTCGAGCTCGGTAACCACATTCCCCTGATAGAAATGCTGCTTAAGAAATATGTGGCTCTTAAAGTATAGACTCTAGAAGACATTTCCCTTACTAGAATCAACCCTGGATACAGCATGAGCAGGCACTTTTCTTTGCCTGGATCTGGTTCGGTGTCGGTTGGTAAAGCCTTAATGATCATTTCTTCATCGATATCCAAATCATTGACATCTCCTGTTTTACTTTTCATCTCCTCCAAAAACGTTCCAATTATATCCTATTGATTGTTTTTCTCACTTTGACTATGATCAATAGAATAGTCAAGTAAGACATAATTTGTTGTACTAATAATTTTTTTATTTGGGAAGATAAAAGAAGTATCCAAATCCTCTTGGGTCTTTGCATATAGTCATTTCATCTGGGAACATCTTTTTGGTAAAGAAATTTAGCCGGCCAGACATTGTGATCTTTCACCCAGTATGACCTACCCTTTCATGCGACTTAAAATTTTAATGTATTTTATCGACATTTGAGGTAATACAGATAATATTGAAGCGTTATGGGATACAAATACTTATTCTTTATTGAACAAGGTATTCTTTTCTGAAAGATTAGAAATACATACACCTTTTTGCCACTGATGCCATTTTCATTTTGCTGGATTACTTCCAGATGATGTAGAATGTGTTTACTTTATAGTTGCTAGTGATCATAACTTCAATGTAGTGCTGTTTAACCATACCCAGCATGAGGTTAGATTAAACTAACCATATACATTGGCTTAGAATCGAAAATATTAAATTATATGACTCAAAATTTCTTAAATTAAACTTTCAAATGTGAACACTGCTCCAGTGAACTTCACCATTCCAAGAATACTTTCAAGAAGCCAAGGGATCATTTTAGGCTTGGTAAACAGGAATTCGATTCCACCAATGGACAAGATTAATACGACTAGTCCAAAACATAGTACTTTATTTCAATCTAATGATAATACTAAACCAAAATTTACAGAAAAATCTTCAAACGCCTATTAAAGGTCCAACACCGTCAATAGAAAATAAAATCAACAATAATACTCACAATAAAAATAAAAATAAAAATAAAACTTAAAATCTAATTTCCAAGATTAATAATTGTGAAGATAATAATAATAATAATTTAAACAAGAAAATTCATCATCAAGATAAAACAATACCAACTAAGAAAATTCCTACAATTAATCTAATTGACCAGAAAGGAGCTAAAATAATGAGAAGCGTTCAAAAGAGTTGGCACTTACAGCTACTGATTCTCCAATCAATATTACAAATAATCACAGTTGACTGGTTGGATATAATAAATTATTACATCTCTTAAGTTTGGTGGATCAGTGACAATAGTATGAGGCTTCCCAAAGGTTTGGTATATCTCCGAAAATCAAATGTGCTACTGCTTCTTTATTAGGACAAGAACATGGTCTAGCTACTACTGAATTAGATGTATAATCAGCAGCAACAATAAAATATCCAAAATCAGGATCATTGGGAATGGGCCCCGCAAAATCAAAATAGCACCGATGGAAGACTGGTACATGCTCAAAATCAGGTAAAGTAACTGGAAGATCTCTAAATTTTTCAAACATTTCGCACTTGGGACAGTTTCGTACTATATACAATGTTAAAATAGGGGGAATGAAGACTCCAATACGCAGCTTCATGCATAAGATTCATGAGGACATGTTGTGTAGCATGAAAACGTGAATGGAATAATCTTGCCTCTCGCAAATAATCAGCATCTACTAGAATTCTTAACAACTTTGTACCCTCGATAATGTATAAAATATCATTAACAACTGTGAATTGTTGGATAATCTTTGCAAATTTGTTTGGAATTGGTAGATGTTCAGTTAGTAAACGTTTAATATCGAGAATGTCAGTCCATTGGAGGTGTAGTGGTGATTTGTATATGATTTCGACATCATCATTTGGGGAAATTACAGGAGGAGCTGAAGGTGGTTCAGATAATTGTGTGGATGTTTCTAGGGCCGTATTATCATCATTAGTCCTAGGAGGTGGTGATGGTGTATGAGATGCTTCAACAGCCGCGATTTCCAGTGTGTCGATATCTACAATAATATCAGTAGCTAATTTATCCCATGCAGAAGTATCCAATATGGGTTGGTTATCTACTCCGAAACGGCTTAAATAATCAGCAACACAGTTCTTCAAGCCAGGAATATATTTCCATTGTAATCTGAAGCCATTTAGTAAATCTAAATAGTTTGTTAATCGTGGGTTGGTGGCACGCTCACTGCCCTATACTGATAATAGCCTGGTTATCGGTGTATACAGAGACGGAAAGGGACAAAATAAATTTAACACATTCCAAGGTATGCAATATAACCAATAATTCTCGTTCAACTGAAGCGTAGTTTTGCTGAGTTGAGTTGAATCTTACAGAGAAAAATGAAATTGGGAAAAGAATCTTTTTGCCACCTTTCTCTTCTTCTTGGAGAAGCATGGAGGCAGCACCTTCTTTACTAGCATCTGAGTATATTACGACAGGAGCCTGTGGATCAAAGATCTTTAACTGTAAAGAATTGATTATTTGGGCCTTGATAGCATTAAAATCATTCTGCATTTTGTGTTGTAACTTGGGGGAAATATCTTTCACCTTAGTAGCATCATAGAAGGGGAGCAGTAAAGCAGAAGCATTGGGAATAAAATTCCTCAGAAGATTTGTAAATCCAGCAAATTTCAGAATAGCGTTCTTAGTCAATGATAATCTCCATTTCGTAATGGTATCTTTTTTATCTTTATCAATCGCTATACAATTCTCCGCGATTTCATATCCAAGGAAATTAATACAACTTGATCCCAATTGGACTTTTTCTTCGCTAACAGATAAACCCTTCTTCTCTAAAGTAAGGAAAAGGTCAAAAAGGACAGTGTTGTGTTCTTGGAAATTCGTGGATGCTACAACAATATCATCATAGTAGTAACGGATAATGGTACCAGGAGGAAATTTTACTTCTTCAATAATCATTTGAAGGAATTCACCCCACCAATATGGAGCAGAAGCGAGACCATATGGGAGACGATTAAATTGGTAAGTACCCTTCTCCTTAATTAACCCAAGTTTATGACCTGTAATAGGGACTTGCTGGTAGGCCTTTCTAATATCTATAGTAGAAAAAATGGTTTTATTAGATAGTTCAGTAAGGATAGGGGTGACTGGTGGAATAGGTCTTGGGGTAAATTGGAGATGACGATTGACTCGACGAAGATCGGTGATAATACGGATCTTGGAAAAGTGAGACTGTTGTAGAGCAAAAACTGGACTGACCGCAATCAAGTCTGATGTACCGACGGTAGAAATGATCCCTTGATCTAATGACTGATCAATAAACTGTTCAATGGCTTCTCGTTTAACCCCGCTTGAAAAATACGCTTTAGGAGCAGTATAAGGGAAACCAATAAGTTTTACATCAGCTGTATAATCATGAATAACTTCCTTAGTAATTCTTTAGCAAAAACAGTGGGTGTTTTGCGTTTGATTTCATCTATTAATTCAATCTTTTCAACAGTTAAGAGAGTTTTTTGTTTGGATAAACCCTTAATATTTGTCAATGAGATCTTGTGGTCTCCAACCATAATGGATTCATCAGTAGGAGATAACTGATAAGATAACTGTTTCAACAAAGGTTTACCCATAATAACTTTAAAACGTTTCGTAGGTATTAAATAGAACCAATCAGTAAAGTTATGTCTTCCAAAAGATATACGTAAAAACACGGCATCAGAAATAATTCTGGTAGGACCAAAAGCAGCGGATACAGTGATCGGAGTACATAATTTCTGGTTTAATTTATGTGTTTTAACGTCACCAAAGGAGATGGTTGCATGGGTGTCCCGGATGCTGGAGTAGGTAAAATTGGAATCAGCACCTGAAGCTAAAAGAAGTTCATAATTGGGAGTAGAGAGACCTCGCAGATACCTCATTTTATTCAGGATTTTCGTATCTTAAAGGGAGTCGGGATCTGTTTCAATCGAAGTAGTGGATGCATCGGAGAAAATGGGGTCTGGTTGAACCCTAGAATCAGTATCGGAAGAATGACCGGGAAGGGAATCATAATTGATATCATCTTCAGAATCTTGTGTATCGGATAATAAGTCAATTTCATTAACATTTAACTTTCCAAATCTGAAACGTTGCCTGTCTTGTTTGGAGTGAAACTTTCTAGTATTTTGCTAAAATTAGACCGCTTGATATCTCTTCCCCCCATCAAAACTATTGAAATATCCCGACTCATGTTCTTTATCCCTAATTAAATCTATCAATGCTAGTAGCTATAGAAACATATTGTGAATCACTGAATTATTAAGCCATTTCCCAAAATATTGAGTTATATACTGAGTTATCTGAGCAACCAATGAGCATTTAAACCCTGAGATATATCGTGGTAGGATGAGTGACGTCCATTTTTTTGTTTCTGGATACATCGAATATATGTACCATAATGGGTGAAGTGACCAAATGCCTCAAGTACCATCCTGCTTATTCCTTTTCTCCAGTGCTTCATTCACTGCATACATATAATGCAAAATATTAAAGTCAAGTTGTGTGATCGTAAAAAGTTTCCACTTCACATTTGCCTGTTTGGAATATAGTGTAAAATTTGGAGATAATTAAGGTGACAATGCGATTTTTGAGGGAACAAGTACAAGGACATATTGTTCTGTGTGGATGCTTTTTCTCCTGCTTTTCCAAGGGAGTCAAAATATACACTAACCTTATGATAGCCCTGTTATACATGCTTCCATCTTCACTTAAACCTTTTAATGGATTCCAATGTTCTCTCATGGATTTCTGTTCCCTATAATTTTCGAGATTTTTTGTTATAATAAATTGATTGTTCGTCTCTAGAACCAAAAAGATATTGCATGCTACTTCACTCTTTTCCGAAGATTACCATGAATCACTAGCCATTAAGATAAACACCCTGGATTTTAATGACAAAGTGTCCTTTCACAATTGACTCGGAGGACGAGACATGCTAACAGCGGTATTATCATCAGTAGTATTAATAGGACAACAATAATCGTCACAAATAGAGCTCTGTTGGTAACCGCGGTAGTTAGTATGCTAATGTTTCAGGTCAACTGGGACTTCGTAAGCAACTGCGGTAACTGGAATAACCACCATGATAATTACTGTACCCTTATTGGCAACATTATTTAATACCAGGGGCAATACTCGTGATCAAGGAGTCGTTATTGAACACAGCAAGGATGAACCCAATATTAATGGTGAACTGATATCCTCTTATGATATTCTACTATATATTTTACCATTACTATTTGTTGGATATTGATTTGTACAGTCATTACACGTGATGAAATAGCTTAGCTACTCAGGATCAATATCGAAAGGGTAAAGAAAAATGACTTTTTGGTATTTTCTGTTAATTATATATACAGTAAATTTGATTTCTGTAGTTTAAACAGCAGTACTGGGTTTCATTACTTCTTGACATAAAGAAGGGATAGGAAATGTTAAAGTTACCATCCTAAGCTTAAGCCAATATATAATATATTTCTATAACATTAAAGTTTCAGTATTATAAGACATTACAAGAAGTAATATTTTGCAATATTAGCGTTATTATTAAGAGATATGCGTACATGTTGCCTTTGTGTACGAAAAGACTATAATATAAGCTAGAATATATAATAAAAACATGCTACAGTAAAATAAAACTTTAATAATAATACAACAGTATATATACCTAATTTTAAAGTACACAATAAAGTGTTGAGTACTGAAAGAGTAGTATTATCCTCCAGAAAGTTTTACCCAAAATTAATGTTTAAAACCACTAAAGGAACTTTTACCAAAGAGTGAAAAAAACTGTTAAAAGTAGAAGGACCTCTTTATGAAGGGATGGTCCTTCGTTAACCTACTTCTAGCACCCTTATTCCTGGTAGAAAACATTGTAGAGACATCTCAACTGATCTAGAACGATATACACTAATGAATAACACAGATCCCACTTCCTTTAAAAGTATTCTTGCAGGGGTGAAAAAACTACGAGATCAAGAAGGTGGGAGTGCTGATAAAAGCAGAAAAGGAATTCATCCTGAATTAGCTACTGGTAGTCAGGACAGCAGTCAGCAGAGTATACAGACTACCGCAAGCAATAGGATATTATCCCCAAATACAAAAGTTATCAATACTTTCAATCAACAACGACCTCCTGTTACAAGCAATACAGGCAATTTCAATAACTATAATAATGGGGATAAACCAAAGATACCGGGGAGAACTGTGTTAGTCAACACAACACAGAAGGAAAACCCATTATTAAACCATTTAAAGAATACAAATTGGCGTTATATATCATCTACACCAGTGAAAAAAATTTACTACGATTATTTCATCAAGGATCGTTCTGTTTTATTCCTCACATTAAGTTATCACAAATTATATACTGATTATATCTTAAGAAGGATGAAACCATTATCTACAAATGAGGATAATATATTGATCTTTGTGGTAGATGATAATGCTACAAGATCAGAACAAACTTTAACAGAGATAACAAAATTATGTATGTTTAATGGGTTCACCCTATTGGTGGCGTTTAATTTTGAACAAGCTGCCAAGTATATAGAATATCTGAATTTATAATGAATAACATGAAATTATATTAATTATAATTAAACGATCCTTTGTCACTGACACAATTTTTTAATGAGACTGTCTATCTCTGTGGTTAAATCCTTTTTTGAAAAATTCACAAAATGTGACTACATTTCCGTTATAGCAACATTAATTATTACAGATACATATAGTCATGAAATGGTAGCAGTGAAATAACCTATCCAGTCCCTCTTTAATTACTCAGATACTATCCTATTAATAGTGAGAAAAGAATGGGTGTCACAAAGGAGATTTTGAAAGAATTTGATCCATTGAGTGAGAAGGTTAATGAATCCTCTAATGAAGATTTGGCACAGAAACCATCTACTAATTCCGATATACAAGGGGATATACCGACGGAAGTAGCATATCCTACTACCCAATCACCACCACTACCACCACATAAAAGTAGTCATGATACCACTAAGGAATCAGAAGATGAAAACCCTGAAACTGGAGATCTTGATGAAACCTTTTTTGATTTCCAATTATTTATAAAACAATTAAAACATCCTGAGGCAGATCCTATCATTAGATATACCAGATCTTTCTTACATAATTTTTGTACACAGAGACCTCTTTGGACGGCAAGTGAAGAAATTAAATTAATTAATGATTTTAAATTATTTATCTATGGTAAATTTAAACTTTATGAACCATTTAAATCTTTAACTCCAATTAAATTCAAAAATGCGCAAGAGGGAATGGAAAAATTGATTATGGGTAAATTATATTTCCGTTGTTTCTCTCCCTTTTTGAAACAAAGTTTAAAGATTGATATTGACGAAGAACATGGACAAGATTTGATTGATGATGTTAATTTGAAAACTAAAATTAGTCAGTATCGTTTTATTGATATAGACAATTTAGATAATAATATTGGAACCACTATCCCAAATATGAAGTTAAATAAATTTATTGATCTTGGATGTATTGAATTGAATAAGATCAATAGATATAAATCTCCACGAGATAAAATAATTTGCATATTAAATTGTTGTAAAGTAATTTATGGGTTTTTAAAACATACTAAAACCGCAGAACATGGTGCTGATAGTTTTGTTCCATTATTAATTTTTATCATATTGAAAAGTGATATAGATCATTTAGTGTCAAATATCAAATATATTGAAAGATTTCGTTATTCAGAATTAAATAAGGGTGAAGAATTATATTATTTAAGCACATTACAAGGTGCCATAAAATTTATTGAAACTATGTCTCCACAGACGCTAAATATTAAGGATCAAGTGGAATTTGCAAGAAGATATAAGGCCAATGAGATTAAATTGAAGGAGGAACAGGAACACTTAGACTCGGTAGAAAGGGTAAAGGCTAATAAAATAATCAAAGAACAAGAAGAAGGAAAGGGACCAGAAATTTTACCGTCGTTAGATGACTTAACTACCTCTATGGCCACGATGTTTAATGATTTCGTGACTTCATATTCAAGTAATAATAATAATGCTAATACCAGAACTGATACAACTACACCACTACCGCCAAGTCTTGAAAGGACACGGACAGAGGAAGAAAATAGAGAGGAGGAAAGAGTGATGACTAAATTGATAGAGAGGTTAGAAAATAAAGAAAGACAAGGCACCGTGGCTGATATGAAATCTATGTTCCCAGATATTGACGTAGAAATAATTGAAGATGTATGTGTGGCAAAGAAGTATAATATCGGTGAATGTGTTGATACATTATTGACACTGTTTAGTTAAATTCTGACTAATCATACCTCTTCAGGCAGAGCTAACTCTTCTGTATTATATTGTTCCAAGTAACTAACACGTTAACAAAGACTAATAATGCACTGTAGCATGTTTTCAGGCCAAAGGTACCAATAGAAGTGAACACGTTAGCAGAAATACTCTTCACAAAGATTGCTTAATCAGCAGGTTAAATGTAATGTAAGATCATATTGTCTGTTGCCATGGCAACCCCATATAAAAATGTCATTAATCGTGTGGCGGGGGTTCAATTCCCCCCGGGGACTCCTTTTTTACTATTTCTTTTTTCTGTTCGTTTCTTTTCTCTCCCACTTTTTTTTTTCCACGGATTTCTTTTCTATGCGGTGTTCACAATGGCGATTTTGATATATAAGCAGGTGGTAATTGAATGAAGGTTGATGTGGGTGATGAGTGGTTTGGTGATGGTTTGGGCAGAAGTGTAATATCACCAACAACATTAGTGGGTTCTAATTATGAAATTAAACATTCTACTATCGCTTAGTGGGATCGCCACATTAGTAGCGGCTCAAAATGTTACAGACAATAACACAAATAATAATAATAATAATGCACAAAATGCCGTATTTCAACAAGATTTAAATGATTTAACACCATTTTGTAAAATGGATAAAAATGAAGCATTGGGTCCAAATTGTGATGCTACTATTACAGAAATTAATAATATAAATAAACATATTAGGAAAGATCTAGTGGGTCTTGTTAATACTGATTTCTTCAAATATTTTAAATTCGATCCATTTAAAAAATGTTCGATTTGGGATAATAATGATGGCATATGTTTTAGTAGAAGTTGTTCTATTGATATGGTGGAAGATTGGGATAAATTACCGGAATATTGGCAACCAGAAGCCCTAGGGGCATTAACTAATGATACATCAGATGAAATTTTAACTAAAGATCATCAAGATTCTTCATTTTTAGATCAATTATGTGATCATGATAATGATAAATCTACACAAGATAAATTTAATGAAGGTAATGATGATGCTGATGATGATGATGGGATAAATTATTATGATATTAATGATTTTACCAGTGATGATGCTGGATTAGTAGATTTATCAGCCAATCCTGAAAGATTTACTGGGTATGGTGGACAACAAGCTGGTCAAATTTGGAAGAGTATTTATGCTGAAAATTGTTTCCCATCTACTTATAATGAATCTGAACAATGTTTAGCTAAAGATGCATTTTATAGAATTGTCTCTGGTTTACACGCCTCCATTGGTACTCATTTATCAAATGATCATTTAAATACTGAAACTGGTGAATGGGGGCCCGATCTTGATCTATTTATGATGAGAGTTGGTAATTTCCCTGATAGAGTTTCAAATATTTATTTCAATTATGCCATTGTTGCTAAAGCACTTTGGAAAATTAAACCATATTTGAAAGAATTAGATTTTTGTACAGATTATGATAGAGACGTTAAATCCAAGATCTTAAATATTGTGTCACAATTAGATAATAAAATCTTTAATGAAGATGTTATGTTTAAAGGTCAAGTGGATTCTCATCTAAAGGATGATTTCAGAAGAAGATTTAAAAATGTCACCAAAATAATGGATTGTGTTCATTGTGACAGATGTAAATTGTGGGGGAAAGTACAAACTACAGGATATGCTACAAGTTTGAAAATTTTATTTGAATTAAATGAAGCGGATGAGGCTTCTAAACAACGTGTAGTGAATAAATTGACTAAGTTTGAATTAATTTCTTTAATGAATACTTTTAACAGATTATCTACCTCGATTGAAGCTATTAATAATTTTGAAAAGTTATATCATGAAAGAGAAAATCAAGAAAATAATGGTGGTGTGGCAGCCTTCTTCCAAGATAATTTCTTTAAGATCTTATCTAAGGCTAAACAAACTATTCGTGATACATTAAATGGATCCACAAATGTTAGTGATGTAACTCAAGATAATAATACTAAAGAAGAACCTAGGGAGAAAAGACAAGAAGAAGAAGAAGAAGCGCCTAAAAATGCTCCTAAATTTATGGATTTAAAGATGCCAAAAAAGGTTAAGAAGGTGATTAATGAAGGGAAAAGTCAAAAGAAGAAGACTTTAAGAGAAGCTTGGGATATGGAAGTTCATAATTATATGGAGGCCCTTAGATTTATATGGAGGAGTTATTTTGATTTACCAAGAAACATATGGAGAATGGTTATCAGTTATTTAGCCAAATTATGGAACAGATTTGTTGGATTTGCAGGTTATGTTAATGAAGAAGATTCAAATCCAGTCGTATACAGCCTGGATCTACACTAATTGTAACTATATTAAGTAGTTATACTTTTAATTTATGAATGTCTATGTAGATAATATATATATATATATATGCATGCTAATTTTTCTGGGTTTTAAAGTGTTTATTTTTTTTGCTTTTTGTTTTTACTAGTTGTTGAAGTGTTTCTAGTGCTTATTTGTTTTACACTTTTCACAGTAGTCTTTTCGTCATCACCACTTTCGTTTTCATTTTCTTCTTCTCCCCCATCTTCTTCGTTATCATTAGTCCTAAATCTTTTCAAAGTTTGATTATCAGTTTCACTAAATTGTTTCTTAGCTTCAATAATTAATTTATTTGTGGAGATCAATTCTTCAGCTCTTGCCAATTTTATTGGATCCCTTCTTAATACAAATTTAAAATCATCCAATTTAACTTTATTTCGTTTAGAATTTTGTGCTGTCTTTAAAGCAGAAGTACAAATATCCACTAAATATGCAGAGACTAGTTCATCAAGACATTGTGCAGTCTGTTGCATTGGTTGTGCCACATCACCATATGAATAAAGTAAAGAATTTAAATCCTTGGTGAATAAGCTAGATCTTTTCAATTTTCTGGACATGGCAGTATTGTACTGTTGTTTTGGGTGGTTAGAAGAGATCCTTTAACGGTTTATAGGGGTAGAGGAAGGGTGTGTCTGGATGTTATGTGTAATTTGTTTATTTTGTCTCGTCTTGCTTTATTTTTCACTTTGTCACTTTAACATTCTCAAAAAATTTCATATAAAACCACTGTACTGAAGAGGTAAAAGAGATTATTGATCTAAAAACCAAGAACACTTCATTTAAGGGCTTGAAGGTGTAAGTGTCACTACAATGGGGTTTCTAAACTGTACGTTGCATGATATTGTCGTATATAGTGCCAGAAGTTCTGCTCAGCTGTCACTCTTTATCACCGGCTAGGTTTAGTATCTTTAGGTTTAGAGATAACACCGCAGCGAAAGAGGAGATAACCGGACTTGTCCTTAGCTCTTGCCATAAATCCAACTTCTTTACAACACAACGTGGCCACCAGCGACGTTATTGATGGGTTCTTCTGCCATAATGGAAGCGGTTTCCGGCAAAACTGCCCTGCAGCGGAGATAAGCGGGCCTATCCCCTAACGCCGGGCGGAGATTACCCGCTTTTTTTTTTTTAGCCCCGCAGTGTTTTCCCCGCGCCGTTTTCTATTGTTCTGGGCCTCGAGGCAGCTCGGATCGATCTCCGCCGGGCCACTGGCTAAAATTAAGAAAAAAAAAAAATAAGAACCTTCCAAGGAACAACTGAAAAAGTATTTAAAGGAAGGGAGAGGACAGTTTTCCTCAAACCCATCCATTCTCATTCTACCCCTCTATTACTGCTTCCAATAAATAAAGAAGACCAGTAAAAGACTTTCCGCCCATCTTTTGGATCAAGGAATAACAGTTAGAAAACACAACTAAACAAACAAATAAACTAAAAAAGAAAATGGCTCCCGTTTTAAATGTAGGTGTTGTTGGTACCGGTATCTTTGCTAGAGATAGACATTTACCATCCTATCAAGAATTCCCAGAAGAATTCAAAGTCGTTGCGGCTTTCAACAGAACCAAGAGTAAAGCTCTTGATTTTGCTAAGACTGCTGGTATCCCTGAATCAAAAGTTTATGATAACATTGATGAAATTATGAATGACAAAGAAATTGATTACATTGACGCTTTATTACCTGTTCAATTTAATGTTGACACTGTCAAGAAGGCCATTGCCGCTAATAAACCAATCTTATTGGAGAAACCAATTGCTGCTAACATGAAACAAGCTAGAGAATTGGCTCAATTAGCTGAATCCACTGATTTACCAATCGGTATTGCTGAAAATTGGTTATATTTAAACTGTATCGAGATTGCCAAGAAACATTTGGAAAGAATTGGTCCTATTGTAGCTTTCACACATAATTCTACTGGTCCATTCGTTAGTAATAACAAATATTTAGCAACTACTTGGAGACAAAACCCAGAACATATCGGTGGGTTCTTATCTGATGGTGGTGTCCATCAATTAGCTTTAGCCACTGCATTAGTCGGTGAATTTGAATCCGTATCTGCTTTGACTAGTCAAGTTCGTAAAGAATCTGGAGCTGATGATATTGCCTTCGCCACTGTTAAGATAAGGAACAGTAACATCATTGGTTCTTTCACTTATGGATCTGCCTTCGGTGCCACTGACAAATCTGTCTTCTTAAAGATTTACGGTGTCAATGGGTCCGTTGTTGTTGATGTTTCTAATAAGATGGAACCTGTTGTTAAAGTGAGAGTAGGTAGTTTTGCTGAAACTGCCAGTGATGAAGAAGTTTATAAAGTTCCATTTGATGAATCCTTTGGTGTTAATGCTGAATTCTTAAACTTCCATGAAGCAGTCGCCAAGAAGGATAAGACTTTATTCAAGAGTAACCCAAGAGCCGCTTTTCATCATTTAGCTTGTGTCGCCGCCTTCTTAGATTCTTCTGCCAAGAATGGTGACCACGTTAAGGTTGAAACTTTATGAACTGATATGAAGAACCCTTATTAATTATGTTTTTTTTAATAGTATAATTTTATACATATAATATATATTATTTCAATGTATATGTTAACAAATGAACCCAAGATAAAACAATGAAATGTTACTATAATAACTCTTTTTGAAACGAAATTAAAAACATATTTTATAAACTGTCTAAAGATCTTGATTAACTAAAATACTCACACAAATATCATAAACATTTCTAAGTTCTTGAAGAAAGTAAATCAACCAACTCTTGACTCGTGAAAGCAGCGCTAGCAGCATTATGCTGAGCAGCTTTTTTATTTCTACCATAACCTTTACTAATCTAAGTTTAATCCCTTAATAACACATGCAGCTTCAAAGGAACCATTACCAACTTGACGAATTTTATATTCTGGTGCTAGACTGTATTTACCTAAAGCTGCATGTAATCTTGATGAGGCTTCAGTGTCCACTTCTTTAGAGTTGTCGTTATTCCCATTGTTATTGTTATTGAACGATTTTGGTCCCTTGTTATTGGAATGATGAGAGTTCCCTTGTAAACTTGGATCTAAATGGCCGCCTTTCCCACCTCTTGGCTGGTTACGAGATCCATTTCTATCATTATTATTATTCTTACTCCCTCTTGAAGATTTGCTGTTATTCTTCTTACTAACATTTTCCATATTATTAATTGCTAAAGCTGGATCTAAATTCTTCCCCTTTCTCATCGGACCTGGTTGAGGTGTGTTACGAGCTGGTGCCTGATTGTTCTTAACAGAATTGAACTTAGATTTGGATTTACCATTTGACATTTCATTAGCTTTAGCAGTACCTTCCACATCATTAGTGTCAATTTCTAAACGGGATAAGGATTCAGTGACATCAGAATTACCAGAAGGTGAAATATGATCCATTGTAATAAATTCATCAACTGGTGTCTCGTTTGGATTAAATTCATAATATTCATAAATATCTGATAAATTAATAGTATCCTGAAGAGATTTCATATAACTGGCAATAGACATACATGGACTGATTGCAAGAGCTTGGTCAACGGCATCGTCACTGTTAGCTAATTCTTCTAATTCTTCATGGGTTATGGCTAGATCATAAATGACTTGCACCGATTCTGATAATTTTTGACATGCATGCTGTAATTTACAAAAATCTTTAATTTTGTCGGCTCTGCTCTTAGAAGTCATGGTCATATCTATATTCCAGTCATATATCTTCGATGTGAAGTCTCTTGGTATATGTGGAGGGGAACATTACCAGAAGAAATAGAACTGTTGAAAGTAAATTTTTTTCAAGTGCATCGTTAATGAACAATTTTCTGAAATTTCATTGAAATTTTTCATTTGCTCGACTATTTCCCAAAAAAAAAACAATTGTTATAATGATATTAGCGCCATCAATAGTTAGTAATGGTAAATTTCGAAGATATAAAGTAGCTGAACTCCTATTTTGCAATACGGCTGGATCATTCTGGTAATGAGCTATCTCAATAGCTATGCTTTGGTAAAAGTTGTTCTCAAATTTTTAACAATCACACAACACTCATAACGGCCACAAATCCTAACATGCACCAACTTAATGTATCTCTACAATATACAGAAGCCAACTGAAAAAAATAGAAACCGCTATAAAGGGAAATTATGTATTTCAATATTTTAAAATATATAGTAATGATAACTTACCTTGTTAGTTTGTAGAAGTAAATAAAACTGAAGTAAATAGATGAAAACGACTCATTCTGAGGGAAAGAACAGAAAACCATCCAGAGAGAAAAATCTAGACTAGTTACTGTGAGCAGCATCATATTTTAAAATCTGCTTAGCAGTATCAGTGACAGTTTCAGTGAAAGTTCTAAACTTGAACCCTAACAATTCTTTGGTTTGGGAGTTATCAACAGTAGCACCAATATTATTGTGTTGACCACCCGTACCAGGGTTTCCCACTGGAATCTTACCTTTCAAAGAGGGGATCTGCTCATTCAATACGTCAAAGATATCTTGAGTGGAGAATCTACCGTTATCCATTAACAACCTCTTACCAATAAGATTCTCTCTTTGGAAAGCTAGTAAATGTGCTTTAGAAACATCACGAACATCAACAAAACTACCGAATGTTTCAAATGGATCAATCACCGCATCTGGTTTGGTATGGATAGCCTTGTTGATAATTTCACAAGAAGTATTCATCTTTGGAGTGACATCCTCGTCAAACATTTGTGGACCGAAAACATAAACAGGATTAACCACGGACAACTTACATTTAACAATATCTCTATTGTCTTCAAGGAACTTCCAAGCTTCTCTTTCGGCAAAGACTTTTGAACCGTTATATGCTCTACCTGCAGACTCTTGAGCCTTTTCCCAATCATCTGGATTCCATGAAGCTTCAGTGAAGATATGTCCCTTAACCATTTCCTTGTCAAAATTCATGATGGCAGCATAACTTGATGTGATAACTAATCTTTCAACGGTAGTAGCACCGAAATGTTTAATAGCAGATAGCATTGCTTTAGTGCCATTTAGTGCTGGAATGAATAATTGCTTAACATAGTCAGTGACCTCCAAAGTGAACGGAGAGGCCGTGTGTAAAACATATTTGATTTCTGATGAGTTCTTCTTAAACACTTCATCAAAGGCATGCAAATCAGAAATATCTTCAACGATTTCTAAAACCAAGTTTGGATTATTGCCGAACTGTTTAGCTAGTTTTTCTCTTTTTTCGTTAGATCTCACTGTACCAATGACCTTGTAATTTTCATTGAGTAAGTCATTAACGATGTGTTTGGCAATGTATCCATTACAACCAGAAACTAAAACGGACATATTTGATAGATTAACTTATTCCTCTTCTATTTTAAAGATGTATGCCTAGAAAAGTAAAGAAGAGTGGAGGTCTTATAAGTGTTAAAATAGTGAATAATGCAACCTTATTGATATTATTTTTGAAAAGATCGTCCCTTTTATATACTGGATTAACAATGTACCTTGCCCCTTACCAACCCGGCGGGCGTATTTGTCCCATAATCATATCGAGCACAAACTGATAGTATCAAATAGCTTGAGAAGTCATATTAAGTGTGCAGCTAATATGAGATTCGGCTCCCTTCGGCCGAAGTTCGGCCGAACACCTTTGAAGTTCCTGTGCTGAAGCGAAAAAATCGGCCGACTTCCAAAGCGACTATAATATATCATCTTAATAACTTGTCAGGTGAGCATAGTCGCGGGTCTTTCAAAACTCGCCCGACCCCTGGTTCAGAACCAAAATGACAAATGATGCAAGATTGATGCTCTCTTAAGAAGTAATTATGAAATTGTTGCCTTCATTTGCAGATCGTATGACAGCACTTGGATAAAAAGACCACCATATGAGTGTTAAAACCATCCAGCGTTCCCCCCCACTGAACCGATCTTGTATTATTTGGCTAGAATAGAATAGTATAAATACCGGAATCCTAGTCAATTCAACATCTTGTAAAAGTTATTTTTTAACAGCAATCATCACAAAAGAATGTGAAAGCACACAAGTTTTAATTTGCAAAAATCTCAAAAATACAATTCTAACTACTTAAAACAATAAATGAAGATTAAGTACATAATTAGAAATCTGTGATATTTATAGTTCAGTTAAAGGAAACTGAGGCCGGTCACTATTAATTATGAGTTGTTTAATCAACAAAACAATAGATAATCAGCACACCATATATAGGACCACTGATATGTAGTAATTCACTATGAATAGCATTTATGCATTATCTGAAAGACTTGTTCTTGTAGACAGCAATCCCGTCATGATTGATACCGAGGGCAACAAAACTGTAGTATCAATGGTAAAAATCATGGGGAAAGCAACTACAGATGAAAAGCAAATGTTTGATATGCGAAAGAGGGACACTACACCTGTTGATCTACTAAAATTTAGATTGGAAAAACCAAATTTGACTCTTGTTTCATGTTTCAGATAAGAAGTTGTTTAAGCACGTCAGTACCGTAGACAAGCAGTTCAAGCGTGAAATGGAATTTATATACCTGTGGCTGCTTCTGATATTAAAAAAAGGAATCCCAACAGTCTTATTACTTTTAATGTTATCGATTCCATCCAATGACTATTCTATTTCCACCTCTCCTGCTGTTCCAATCAATCAAAACCACTTTTCTAATAATGTAGAAAATGATGCTTCTCCATATGATGATCCAATCGTTGGGGAACCTTCAGTTCTGGTCCCAGTGACTCCTTCTCAAGGTCGTATCGTAACCGTAAACCAACATTATCCTATTATCACTTCACCACATATCATTCGTTCTGATGATTCCATTGTTCAGACTTCCCCCCATCAATCTAATACTGGTACAACTAATACTACCAGTTCTCCCTCTCCTGTTGACAACTTATCCTTCTCTGAAGCAGATTACAATATGTTGTGTAATTCAACACAACCTCCTGCGGCAAGAGACTTGTCTAAGCCACGTGGTCAACCTCCTACTAGGGAGAAGGAATCATCTTCTGTTGACACAGATTCTTCTATTACAGAATCTTCAAGCCAGGTAGCTGCTTATGAACGTTATCAGAAAAGAACATCTCCAACAACCACAAACCAATCCAAAAGCATCCCTATTTCTCGTATTTTCGATATGAAAGTTAGAAATGCTCCTCTCAAGAATCCACGCAAGGTAGACTCCCTTACTGTCACTTCCGCTGCAACCCGTCTTAGACACAGACAAAATGTTGGTAGATTGGACCAATTTACATACAATCCTAATGGGTCTAATCTTTCTATCACCTCACAATCTTTCTCTTCTTCTGTTTCTAGTGACAGTTCCCGCTATGTCCACATTAACATGCCTCACACTTCCCTAGCTAGTTCCTCTGTTTCAGTTGGTCAGACAACTAAAGATATCATTCATGGTGCTTTCCGTCGCGAAAAGTCTGTGTTTGATTATCTTGTGCACCCTCCAGCTATCAAATATTTGAAACCTCGAGGTATTGGTAGCTACTACTTTCCATTTCAATTTACACCAGATAACAGGGGCTGTAGAAGTTGTGGAAGTGACAAAAACTCCCCTTGCATTTGTTGGGATGAGCACAAGGGATGCAATATTCTCTATTTCGCTATCCAAATCTTGGTTATTCTGAAACTGGTTTGTTCAGACAAGGAATACCAGAGTTGGGTAGAAATTTGCCAAAAACGTGGTATTCATGACTTGATGGTCTCTTTTATCAAAAAGAAAAATGTGTTCTCTGCTAGATTAAACAGAAACGCAGAGGTCACCAAGTATACCACTACACTGGTAAATTTATCTGAAAATTGGAAGTCACCTCGTTGCAAGTATACTCTTAATGCTCCGAAACTTCCAGTGACGCCTCGAGAAATTACTGCATTTTACAATCAAAGGTGGATGCAAATTAGAAACAGAGAGGATAATATTTTGTTATATTTCATTTCTAGACGTCATGAGAGGGCATTGGTCTTCGGGGGATATCAACCTTCTTTTGAATATGTCTGGAGGCTTTGCAAGATACCTTTTTTGAATATAAAGGCCTCTTTCGTTACTGATTATGAAGGTGACGATGCTTATCTGTATTCTGTACTTGGCACTGACAGATTCAGTATGATGGGGGTATATTCAGAAGCTATTGATAAAGAAGATCGACGTGGTATTTTAGATGATGCAAATGACATACCCAGCATTTCCTACCTTCAATGGTTCTATATGCAGTTTGCATTATTCCATAATGAAAAGTTTATGAATATGCTAAGGTTGTATTTCCCTGGTATTCCCAAATTTACCTTCTTTTACCAGTGGTTGCACTTCCAAAAGTTTTTCGTGTATTGTGGGAATAATGTATGGATAAGAATTTACTGGTATTACCCCTTCTATTATTAAGCAGTTGGAGATCAGTTCTGCGTGACTTTATTGTTCTTGTTGGCCACCTGTTTCAGCAGAAATTCTTCACTGTATACTTTCATTTTTTATTTATAATTACAATTTAATATTCTAGTATTTCTTATCCCTCCACTCTGGATCCTATATGATTCCAGTATGTAGTATTGACATGTTATGTTTCATTCTTGGTTATTTACGTGGTGGAGAGTGTGCTTTGGAGGTGGGAACAGGGATAATATGTGTAGCAGTGGTAATATCATGCACCCCAGCACTAGTACCGGATGCATCGCTGAGGATTCCTGGTATTGGTGCATTCCCTGTATTATACAATGCGGTTGGCATATTGCATATGGCTCTTCTTTAGTAAAAGTAAATAGCCCAGTTCATAAAATGTGAGATTAGTTACCAGCAACAATTCCACTAGCACCACCAATTCTTTGGCCCTCATTCAAACTTAATATATTGTTGTAATCAGAATACTGTGTAGATTCTATTTATAGCGTTACCTACGCAGGAGGAGTATATGTGTGTAGCATAAGGACATCTGATTACCATGAATTTCTGGGGCAGTAGCATAGCTTTTGCGATTACACCAGCAGTTTGCGTGCCTCATTCAAAGTTAACATCTTGTTGTAATCAGAAAATAGCGTGAATTCTTACTATACTGTTACCTAGACACGAAACGGCCTGGCTTATGGTTTGGATATTACCACCATCATTGGAACGGCACCAAAAACAGGGTTCCAGCCTCCACACAACAAAATATTTCTGCAGTTATACGTGATATATTCTTTGGAGATAGTTATTCTGTGTGAATGTGAGGGCATAATGTTAGTGAGGATGAATATGTTACGCATTTATCATTTCCATTCCAAAATAGCACAAATGGGCTGTCACCCTTTCCCATGTGTAAAGTTGTAGTTCACTGTGTTGATATAGTGTGTAACCTGTTTATGTAGTGCTATATTTGGGCCCAAGATGATCCCATACACCATGGTTACCAGGTACAGTGCATCTTCTATACTATGTTTATCTCTCTTGCAATGCGAAATTCTCCACGACCAATTGGTGGTCCAAAAGGGGTTCTTATAAAAATCAGTGGTCGTGTTCGTGCTTCCCACCCAAATAATGGTTGGACCCTTGCTTATGGAGGGTTGGAGAGTTCTTTTACCCTATGTTGTGCCCCAGCAGTGATGTGTTATTGGGTGGAATCCTCTCACTTTAAAATTTGGTCTTCATAGAATTTCAAAATTTTCTTAACAGCGGCAAAAGGCCCTTCTCAGTATGAAATCACTGTAGTCATGGCAACCCGTAGTGAGAAGTGTTACAGCGAGATCCTAATAGGAAACCTGCCCATATTAAAGTGTATATCCCACAGCATTAGGTGGAGAGGAAGGGAGAACACTCTATATTGTTGGGATCTGTACAGCTGGGAGAGCTATCACTGGAACAAGACAAATTCCACCATATTATGAGGGCAGCCGTGTCAGGACAGAGGTATATTCCCTGTTTTACGGTGTGGACGTGCTTTACATGCTGTATTAGGTGTGCCAGATACCACGTCTGATTGATTAGCTGCATGTACAGTGGGGTAGTAATGGAATTGCATTATGGCTTATTGTTACTTAATTAATGTGATGGCAATGTGTTAAATTGCAAGCAGTCTACCAAATGCAGCAATCATTTTGAACAATGAGATATTCTATGTATAACAGTTAGAAACTCTCTATTAATTATTTTTTACAGGGGAGACTGGTATCATAGTATTGATGATGTCGCGAATTGTAGATGTTCAGTTGGGTAATTGGCATCCTACAATTTATATTACCTCTCAGAATGTTTTCTCAATATTGATATTCCAATATTTAATGATACGTTATTATTA
>JAJLXW010000611.1:0-12569 GCA_030571515.1 Monosporozyma aquatica
ATTAAAGCCTCATGTTAGAGTCCTGTTCCGGTTATTTATATCCTACATGAGAGGCAGTGTTGTACCTGCTGGTGAACCCCAATTGAGGCAGTGTGGTATCTGCTATGTTACCTGAAACTCAAGAACCAATATGGGAGGTAGTTATCTACTGACACTAATCCACCGTCATTAATCATGATATGGCTATATTATGTTATTCTGAGTGTGAGGCAGTTTCGTCTGCTATTTATTCTTCCACACTGGTATTGTTTTGAAATTTTATTTTCCTCTCTGATCAAGAGGCCTGTTCTGGAATTATATATAAATAGATAGTTTACCCGAGTTGCCAAAAAGGTCATTTTCGATTACTTATTTTGTGTCGTTGTTTTAAGTTAGTCTACTTAGTGTCATATATAGTTTTTAGTTATCCTATTTCTGGGGAATCTCCCTAGTACATATACTATATCTTACTTTTACCTTCTAAAATAATAATATAAGCTCCGTCAATACAATT
Source organism: Monosporozyma aquatica (assembly GCA_030571515.1). NCBI lineage: Eukaryota > Fungi > Ascomycota > Saccharomycetes > Saccharomycetales > Saccharomycetaceae > Monosporozyma > Monosporozyma aquatica. The sequence goes on from JAJLXW010000611.1 coordinate 494, forward strand.
AACCTTTCAAATTTCAAAATTTATCTGATCTAGGTATATCCCAGAATGAATTACCTTAATTAATCATAAAAAATCCCTACAGTAGTGGGACCTCATAACTCTATAATATAAAAATGATTTGCACCTTAATCGAACATGAAATTGATCATTGATATGGAGATATTAATTGAGAAATCAAAATAAGAACGGGAATATGCTTAAGTTCGGAGTCATACCTCCGTATCAGTTTTCCCCAGGTTTGAGATATTGAATAATGGAGTATAAACAAGGGGTTAAATAGGTAAGCGATCCCACTATCAATGTTAATCAGAAAGAGGTATGGGGCTTTTATTATTACAAACTAATTAAAACCGAAGTCATGTATGGATGAGAGAAAAGTTTTGTTATTTACCCAAAGCCTTTCCATTTATTTATCCTTAAGATAATATAATTACAAGTCCAAGCTATCTCTTACAATTTTATTTTTGTTACAATTCTCTTAGTGTAAGGGAGGTGGGAAAGAATACCATTTGGTTTTAAAATTATGTGTTTTCTAAAATAAGGTCAATCCAGGTGGCGAACTCTGAGCCAATATCTTCTTTACAAAGATGAAAGTTCTTTATTTTCTTAATAGATAATCCTTTAGTAAGTGATATCAAAAGTGCTCTGGATGTTCAATAGTACCGTTATTTTCTATTTTTTTGGTAAGTGTTTTTATTAAACCACGATGAACTACTTTTTTTATTTGCGACCTTTTCCCATATAAAATAATGGGGGAATATGCACCTCAAAGAATGAAGGAAGACTTCTATCGAAGTTTTATCCACCTTGCAATATTCGTCCTTCCATTTGGGGAAAGTGATGTAGAAGGGGAAGACGTCAGGAAACAACTTGGATTAAAAACGTAAGACTACGCGTCTCACCCATGAATAATAAAGCTTGCATGGGGGAGACTGAAACAATGGAAAACGAAATACGTTATCTTACGCGTCAGTAATTCTTCTTGCCTTTTTTTTTTTGTGTTTTTGGCGTTTTGGCGTTTTCTCTCGAGAAATATATGGCACTACTCGTTTTACACTGCGGTGTGTGGGTGGCAGCTATTCTTAGAAATTCGCGTGTCTCCATTTTTTTTTTTAGCATTACGTGGCGTCTTTTTTGAGAACAAAGGGGCCAACAATAGAAATAATTCTAGCTGGACCCCTCCCTCGCAGAAGAACAATAGAAAGGACCCCAACACAATAGCAGCTGCCCGGCGCCTCGAGAAAAAAAAATATTTTGTGGTGTTTTTGCCAAAATTTGCCAAATAGTCACTTCGAGGAGCGAGAACAATAGCAAAACTGAAAAACAGCTGGCTAAAAAAATTCACAGGTGAAAAATTATTTGGCGTCTCGAATGGCGACGGACGCGAAAAGCAATCAAACTGATAAAACTGGTGAAATTTCAGAACAAGTATTTGTGACAGTAAAATAGAATGCTATTTTTCCCTTTGTCTGCAATTGTTTGTGCCTGCTGGACAATTTTTTTTTTTCATCCACCATTTTGACAACAATTTCTAAACAACGACCGCTGGTGAAAAGAAAACACGTTTCAAATTTATTATATATTAAGATTTATTTCTGTTTGCCAAAAAAAAAAATAATTCTTGAACACTAGTCTCTTCTTTTCCTTTCACCTTTATACTATTATTATTATTATTATTTATCTATTTCTTATGTTGGATCCTACCTCTTTGACCACAATTTGTTCTATTACCCTGGTAAATAAGTTAACAAATTTCTTCTCCCACAACACACATATATTACATATAGATAAAAAATGAAAGGTTTAATTTTAGTCGGTGGTTATGGTACTAGATTAAGACCATTAACTTTAACTGTTCCAAAGCCTTTAGTGGAATTCGGTAACAGACCAATGATTTTACATCAAATTGAAGCTTTAGCTTCTGCTGGTGTCACTGATATTGTTCTTGCCGTTAACTATAGACCAGAAGTTATGGTGGAAACTTTACAGAAATACGAAAAGGAATACGGTGTCAACATCACTTTCTCTGTAGAAACTGAGCCATTAGGTACTGCTGGTCCATTAAAATTAGCTGAAAATATCTTAAAGAAAGATGATTCTCCATTCTTTGTCTTAAACTCTGATGTCATCTGTGAATATCCTTTCAAAGAATTAGCTGCCTTCCACGCTGCTCACGGTGGTAAAGGTACCATTGTAGCCACTAAAGTCGATGAACCATCTAAATACGGTGTTATTGTTCACGATTTAGCTACTCCAAATTTAATTGACAGATTCGTCGAAAAACCAAAGGAATTCGTCGGTAACAGAATTAATGCTGGTTTATATATCTTAAACCCAGAAGTCATCGATTTAATCGAAATGAAACCAACTTCTATTGAAAAGGAAACTTTCCCACATTTAGTAGAACAAAAATCTTTATATTCCTTTGATTTAGAAGGTTTCTGGATGGATGTCGGTCAACCAAAGGATTTCTTATCCGGTACTGTCTTATACTTAAACTCTTTAAAGAAGAAGAATTCCGATAAATTAGTCACTGGTGACAACATTGTCGGTAACGCCATGATTGATCCATCTGCTAAGATCTCAAAGACTGCTAAGATTGGTCCAGATGTTGTTATTGGTCCAAACGTTACCATTGGTGAAGGTGTGAGAATCACTAGATCTGTCGTCCTAGCTAACTCTACCATCAATGACCACTCTTTAGTTAAATCTACCATTGTGGGCTGGCACTCAAAGGTTGGTAAATGGTGTCGTCTTGAAGGTGTCACTGTTCTTGGTGATGACGTCGAAGTTAAGGATGAAGTTTACATTAACGGTGGTAAAGTCTTGCCACATAAATCCATCTCTGACAATGTCCCACAAGAAGCCATTATCATGTAAGATAAATTATTTGTTGTTACACATATTTCCTCTTTATCATTAAACTCTAAGCTGTCACTTTTTTTTATTATATAAAATATCAAAATTTGCACCACGTCACTGGTTGAGTATACCACTATAACCCTTTGTATCTTTAAATAAAATCACATATTAATTGAACGTTATGACATATAAAATATATATAATATTATATATATATAATTAATTCCCATATTATTTTTATTACTTATATTATATTAAATTCAATTATTGTGAGTTCAACAACTTTTTCTCCCCATCCTACGAGAAATAATTTTTCTTACAAATGGACTTCAATCGAATATTACGGTATGCATAATGATAATATATACAATAATAAATTATATACTACTATAGAATGTTAGCTGGCAGGCATGGGTATCGTGGAAAATACAGATAGTCCTTTATTTTGAATCATTAATATTTTCCAAACTTTGTAATATTACATGTAACATTCCATCAATTTCATCTGGTGATATTTCAGATCCTTGACTGATCATCTTTCTATATTTAGGAATATTACTATTACCCTTTATTAAGGTTATCATCTGTTGAATCAAAAGTTGTCTCTTCAATTGGTATCGGTTCATAATTATAGCACTTTTCAAAGCAACATATAAATCTTTGGACATATTATGTTCTTTATGTTCATCATCATCATCTGTATCACCCCCATTTTCGTTGTCGTTGAGATATGAATCTAATCTATACGATTGAACTTTTTCAAATCTGTTATGGAATCTGGTTTGCAATTTAGAGACTTTATTCTTCATTTCATCACTTTGGTTCCTTTGTAAGGAAATTAATCTCTTTATATTAACATCACTAATCGTTTGACCTTCATCTTTTTCGTCGTAATTTTTGTGTAATAATTCTACTAATCTTGTTTTGGACTTATTTGTATTATTCTTAATATTGGCTAGAGTTTTCTCTAATATCTTTAATTCATTATCCCTTTGTTGAAAATTTTCATTATATTTATCAGCAATAGATTTCATTGACCTAACAACATTAGGGATACCTCTAGAAAATCTTGTAGCGGCAGTAGATGGGTACATATTGTAGTCCGCAGAGGCCATTAATCCACTTTGAATATGGAGATCTAGATCATTGTGATTGCTGTTGTTATGACTTTCATGCAGTTGATTCTTTAACTCTTCCTCATAAAATTGATTCATTAATTCATTAGGTGTTACACCAGTTTTGTTTTGAATTGTACTTAATGCTCCATTACTGACTAAAGTATTGAAAAAGATTTTATCCCCATTTTTGGCGGCTATATGTAAGGCAGTATCACCATGACTATCACATGCATTAAGTAATAATTCAATTCTATGTTGAGAGGCAAAATCTTTAAGCTTTGAGAGTACAATATCCAAATAGTACACCGCAGATGGTGTTGATGATTTACGCTTGACAATATGATGAATAACTGTTTGAAATTCAGAATCTACATCAAATACGGTCTCTTGAAGTAATTGAAATATTTTAGAGAAGCTCCTATTAGTGTAGGAGTTGTGAAACATAGCACTTCTCATTAGTGGAGTTTGCCCCATCGAATTGACAGAACGTGGGCTAGTTCCCACTTGATATAATGCTTCAATGATTGGCAATGTACCCATTGAACAAGCCCAATGGAATGCAGTATGTAATTCAGGATCGATCGGAACATCAATATAAGGTGCACTATGTAAAGGCGGTGATAAAAGCTCAGACGGTATTTTCTTATTTGTTTTTAACTCGTTTGAAATAAAATAGTCTACCAATCTCGAAAGGTATCTATTAACATTATCATTTATATCCGATGTTAATGGTCTAGCCTGAGAAGTATATTTCGGTATGGAAGAGACCACAGGGGATGTTCCAGGAGGACCATAATCACGGTGGTCAAAGGGACTGTTGTCATCCAGTTGTCCAGGAGATGTGGGTAAAGAAGGCGATGATGCATTTGATGATCCAGGGCCATGTACCCTTTGTAACTGTTGTTGTTGTATTTGTTGGAAATTTTTTTTATTCAGTTCTTCCTCATTTAAACGCGATGGTTCAATATCACTAGATAAACCATCGTTTATTTCTAATTCTTTAAAATGAGGCATTGCCTTAGCTCCTGTTAGAAATTGACCATTTTGTGATGATGGTGTGAAATTATTATTATTTATGTTTTCACTTTGGTTGTTTCTATTTGAACCCATCAAATTGCTTGAACTGTTTGTGTCTATCTCTTCTAACGGCAATAAAGGTTGTGAGGCTTTCAATTGAGGAAGCTGATTGGTTCCAATGGATGAATTCGGTATCGTTGGTTTAGGAAATCCCATATCACTTTGTGATCTCTTCAATCCACTCGTTAATTTTCTTTTAGCTTTAGCCCCCAAGGGAGGACGACCTCTCCTTCTGGTGACGATTGGTTTCGAAACTGTAGTTTCCTTCCCCACTTCTTCTGTTCCATTTGTGGACACTGGTTGTGAATGAGATAAGGAAGGTGATGAGGACGCCGTTTCAGCATCTCTGATCTTGTTCTCTGACGTTGTACTGCTTGAAAGTAAATTGGTTCTCCTATCAGTTAAGGCAGACATACTAGCACTCTTAATAGCTTTTTTCCTTCCATCAGTTCTTGCAGCATGGTGATGTTTAGGTGCTTTTGGTGGTAATGGTACTCCATCCTTTTGTACAAAATCAAATAAGGGCTTCAATTCAGCGTATACGCTATATCTTTCTGCTAATTGAGTGGCAATATCCAGAGGAACCCAAGTACCCTGATATTTCCCGAATCCACCTTGAACTTTTTCATGTGTCTCCTTTAACACTTCCTTTTCCAATATTCTTGTTCTCTTCGCTTTAGCAAAATTGGCAGCCTTTAAGATATGTGTAGCATTTACCCAATTATCTTTCTTTCTCTTCATTACCGACCCAGTAGGATGAATTAATTCATATACATCCACACCGGAGTATTTAGCGGAATATATCTGATCTGCCATCTAGGTACTCCTGTGTATCTTTACTTTTCAATGATTATCCTCACTTCTTTAGTCTTCCTATTTTTTTTTGTCCTCTTTTAGATTTAGAATAATAACTAATTTTACCCTAACAGTTGTAGTGTTGTATTAGTAGCTAATTTATTTAGAATATTGACTATATGCAAGTTTAATGATGTTGTTTCACATAGCTCATCTGACAGTAACCTTCCGTCTTTTGTTTTCCTTTGTTTATTTTCAACCTTTTGGCAAAAATCATAAGGACTGTTACCCGCAAAGCGCCAGTAATAAATAGTTGAACTATCTATAGTGTACCTTCGACGAATGTGGCCATCATCTCTACAGGTGGCATCGATGGGAAAAGGAACTTGTAGTTAGGTAGAACAGAATGTTAGAGATCAATAGGAGAAGACACTTGTGTAAATCTTGTGTCTAGCTAATATTAGAAGATCCAATCCAAAGGCAGCTTCTGCTCACCACTTTTCTCTTGGAAAGCAAATATTATTAAAGTCGAAGATCCTTAAGCATTGGCAATATACTCCTGATTTCAAGTTCCGTAATATTTATAAACGAATTTGCGCTTATTCCAATATATATTAAAGCAGCCAAATAATAGGAATAATTCACTTTACCTCTTCTAATTGGCAACTGTAATTCATTCTTGTCATCTGGTAAACCATAGAAATTGTGATCTCCACCAGTTATTAGGTAGTAATCTGCTCTATCTTCAAATATCCTATAGTACTGCTCCGCATCATCAATTGGAACAATCGCATCACAAGAACCATATACATTAATAATTCTGGTTTCCTGGGATATATCTTTAAAGTGATCAGTTGAAAAATTACCGGCACTCAATATTTCTCCAGAAGGTACCCAGTAATCGACATATTCACCAAACCGGAACGTTTTAGTCGCAAAACCTTTTAACTCTTTCCAACGTGGATACGCATTGGAATACCTTCGTAATAGCCCTTCTGAAAAATATCTTCCACAACAGTTTACAATATACGGTATACAGTACAGGTTACCAGCATTCGAAAAGTAGGACATTACGGGAAGCACGCCTCTTGAATGGGCAATAACCATTTCTATATTTAATTGGATATCTCCAAAGACTTCTTCAATGTCGCTACAATATTGAGCATCTAAACTCCGTATTATGGTCTCCAAATCTTCAATATCTTGTTCAATAGTTCGGCCCACTTCTATACTCTTATTCTCCTCCGAGTCACCTTGACTTCTGAAATCAAACCTAATCACAGAATACCCCAAATAGCTCAGTATATCAGCTAATAATGGCTGATATATTGCATTCTTATGTGACAAATGACCATGAACTAATATTACAACCTTCTGTTTTGATTTCCCTCCATTCCCACAATCCTTAAGAATAATCTTCGAATGTGTAATTACAACTGCTAGTCCCTTCTCCTTATGGTACGAATTATTCTTAATATAACAGAATATTTCCCTATCCTTTAAAACGATATGGGGTGGGACCAATTTGGGATCACTTGTTATAGTAATTATATTCATGATCCAGTACTAATCAATAGTCTACCAAACTATCAGGCTACAGTTTGATAGGAGTTTTTGTTTACTTGTCTCACAATAAGTCAATTCTTCGAGCTTCGATATTTCATTTGATTTACTTAAGATCAAACTAAATTTATCTTTCAAAAGAAAAGAATCCACTTGCAAAAAATCAAACCAGTGTTAAGAATGGTATGCCAAAGCTTTACTAAAACTCCGGCACATAGTATTAAACTAGGATATCTATTTATAGTTTAATTATTTTACAGGGTAGTATTGTATATTGTTTCATTTAGAAGCAGGTCAATCTTCACCGTCACTACTAGTTTCTTCCTCATCCTCTTCTTCTTCCTCTGATGATAATTCTACACCTAGTTCTTCCAGTTTTTCACGATACTTAGAGTTTTTCTCATCAAGCTCTGTTACCAGCAACATCAAATCGTCCACTTCAGAGTGGTTCTCGGCTTGCTTTTGATATTCAGCATTTTTCTTCTTAAGTTCATTAATTTCTGCTAGAAGGTTTGCTTGTTCTGTTTTGAATTTCTCATTTAATGCTTCAACAACAGAGTCATTCTTAGATAAAGTCTGCTTAATCTCATTGGATAACTTCTCTTCTTGTTCATCTTTTAATTTCATAATAGTATCGTCAAATTGTTTTTCAATTTTAGCTTTCTCGTTTGTTAAGTTTTCGATTTCAGTCTTCAAGTTTTTTATCTCTTTATCAAATGTCGATTTTTGATCTGCTAACGTCATTTCTGATTGTTTTTCCAAATGCTTCTTATTTTTTTCACTTTCTTCAAGTGTTGCATCATACTTCAATTTTAGGTTTTTGTATTCATCATCTTTGGTGGATACTAGGCTTACCTTTTCCTTTTCAAGTTTTTCTAACTTTTCGTGGAGTTCGGTTATCTCTTCTTGTAAAAGTTCGAGTTGAGTACTCTTCTTCGAGTCCGATTCATTGATTAATTCCTCTTGTTTTTTAAGCAAAGTCTTCTTCTCATCTTGTAGTTTCTTGATAGACTCATTAAATGTATTTTCTTTCTCGGTAAGTTTCAATTTAAAAGACTCCTCCGTATTGTCTTGCTCACTCTTTAATGCATCAATAATTGAGTTTAATTTTTTCTCTTTCTTTTTAAATTCTTCCTCGGAGGTTGTGCTAGTGGAGCTAAGGGTATCTAATTGCTTTTGCATCTTTGATAAAGCAGAGTTCAATTTTGAGATTTCGTCCTTATAAGACTTAATACTATTTTTTAAATCTTGTTCAACACCTTTTACATTGGCATTCTCCTTAGTAACAGATTTTAGTTTCTCAGAGGTCATCTTTAGCTCATCTTTTATATTTGTGTTTTTATCAGCCAGTACTTTCATACTTTCTTGTAATTTATCATATTCATTTTGAAGTTTGGTTCTGGTAGATTTTTCCGCGGCAAGGGCACCATTTGCAGCATCCAGATCTTTGTTAAGAGAGTCTAAGGATATTATGACTTCCTTATACTCGGAAACCTTAGCTAACTGTTCGTTTAGTTCCTTTTCATGTTGGGTTGTAAGATGTTTTTTCTCGTCTAAAAGTTCCTCCTCCTTTTTCGCTGATTGAGCTAACTTTTCTTTCAACCTCTCCAGCTTTTCCATATTCTCCTCATTCTGACCTGCATAACTTTGCTTTAATTGACTTAATTCAGCATCCTTCTCCTCGATGGATTTTTGGAGATTGGATATTTTCTCTTCCAGTTTATTCGATGATATTTGCGATTCTTCAATTTCTTGTTGGGCTTTCGTGTGTGAGGATTGCAATCTCTGGGTTAATAATTTAAAATCGTTTTTTAGTTGACCCTTCTCTTCTTCTTTCTCCTTGATCAAACTTTCAAGTTTGTCCAGTTCTTCACCATTCTTAGCATTTATTTTGTTTATCTTTTTATTCATCTCTGCTACCTTTTCTTTTTCCTGAGATAACTTTTTCTCTAGCTGATTTATTGTTGTTGAGTATTCTTCAACTGCTGAGGTGTGACTATTTTTTAAACTCTGATATTTACTTTCAAAAGATTGTGATTTTTCCTTCAATTCGTCTTGAAGCTTCATCGTTAGCGTATCTTTTTCTTGAATTGCTTTTTCCAAGTCTTCAAAAGCTCCGGATTTACCTTCCAAGGATTTCTTTAATGAACTGATGGATAATAAGGCATCGTCTTTTTCACGCTGAATATTCTTTATTTGAGTTTCCAATTTGTCATTTTCCAGCTTACACATTTCTTTCATAGTCTCATTTTCCTTCAAATGTGTATCTAAAGATTTTTGTAACTCCAAAATTTCAGTTTCTTTTTGTTTCAGTTGGTGAGCTTTCTCTTCATTAGTTTCATCAGATTTTTGCTTGAGTTTTTTATGTTCGTTTTGTTTCTTTTCCAACTTTTCTCTTAAGGTCTCAATTGAAGAGTTAAGTTTGGATATTTCATTATCTTTAGAAGCTATCAAACCTTCGAAGCTTTTAACTTTACCCTTTAGACTTGATAATTCTACCTCATTCTGTTTAGCCGTCTGTTCTAATTCCTTAACCTTTTCTTTAATTTCCGATTTTTCATTCTCTTTTGACAATAAAGTCTCCTCTAAGTCCTTCACTTTATCGTTGTTTTTAGTGATTTCCTCCGATAACTTCTCTTTCTGAGCAATTATAGCGATCTTACTTTCTGAGAGTTTCTGACTCTGCTGCTGTAGTTGTTTTTTCTCAGATTCCAGAGTTTCTTGCTTTTGTTGTGAAGTCGTCAGTAATACATTAAGTTCTTTCACTTTATGAGAGGTCTCCATAGAGAACTCCTTTAATTCGGCATTCTCTTTGGTCAGGTCCTCTAGAAGAGTTTTTTGTTGCCCTATTTCATCTTCTAGGTCCTTCACTTTTTCTTCTTTCCCTTGAAGGGAATCTTTAGCCTTGTTATGGTTTGTATGCGCTTCTTGCAAAAGATCTTCTTGTTGTTTAATCTTGTTTTCAGCTCTGGTAAGTTTAGCTTGTACACTTTCTAGTTGCTTTTCTATATCAGCAAGATTTTCTACAGTCCTCTCTTTTTCAGAATTAATGTTGTGTTTGACTTCCTCTAGTTCTTGAATCTTCTGTTCAGCAGTCTTTAAAGCTTCTTCAAGATCGATAGTTCTGCTTGACATATTCGTTGACTCTGCTTCAGCTTTAGAAAGTATTTCTTTCAATCTCTCGTTTTGAGTCTTTTCTTCTTCTAATTCATCTTTAATCTTGTCTGATTCTTCAGATAAGTTCTTTATTTTTTCTTCCAAATCTGTGGAATACTTTTGTAGGTAGGTATTCTTCGATTCAAGAGATGATTTTTGCTGTTCCAGTTCACTTGCTCTGCTTTCTAGTTCTTTAGTTTTCGATTCAAGGGACGACTTTTGCTCTTCTAACTCACTCATCTTCGATTCAAGGGACGATTTTTGCTGTTCCAGTTCACTGGTCTTAGACTCTAGCTCGATCGTTGTTCCTTCTAAACCTTTTGCGTGTGTTTCCATTGTTGTATAGCTGTTAATCCAAGAGTCAACACTATCAGTTAATTTCTTAATTTGGCTTTCTCGGTCTCGAAGTGTTTCAGATAGCAATGCTTTGTCTTTTCTTAAGTCATTGATTTGCTCCATTTGTTCCTTTACACTTTCTCTAGCTTCCTTAATCTGAATCTCAATACTAGAAATAGACACTTCTCTTTTCTTCTGCTCATTCTCGAAACATTCGATCTTCTCATTTAGTTCCAAAACTGATGTTTTATAGTTATCTCTTTCTTGTTCCAAGTCGCTGTTATCTTTTAATAGGATTTCAATTTCGTCCTCCATCTCTTGTTTAGATTCAGAGAAAGAAGATAATTCTCTAGAGTGCATATCAAACATTTCTTTCAATCTAGCCTCAAGATTCGCGATGTTTGTAGATAATAGCTGTTTCTCTTCTTGTAACCTAGTCTTTTCTCCATTCAGTTCAATAACTTGGCTTTCGAAATCTTTTGAGGTGGTATTATGCTTGGATGTTGTTTCTAATAAGTTATTTTCTAATTTCTGGTTCTCACTTTGAAGTTCTTTGTAGCTTGCAGCTAGAGATTTTAATTTTTCTGTTAATTTGGAAACTAGAGCATCATGGCTCAAGAATTTTGACTTCCATTGATTGAGTTCAGCAGTCAGACTATCTTTCGTTGATTCAAGATTTTCTTTCTGTTTAAGCAGTTCTGCTTGCTCACCTTTGAGTTTCTGTAGGTCTTGTTGTACTTTATTCATCGTTTTGTTCAATTTGTTATTCTCACTTTGAGCACTCTGTAATTTCCTAGCGGATTCTTTTTCTGCACGTCTGAGTTCTTCTTCAAGAGCAATTTTATCCTTGTTCAGTGAGAATAGCTCACGGCTCATCTTATTGATACCTTCTTCTGCTTTCGCCTTTTTGGAAGTCATCTCTTTTAAACTAGTTGTCAAGGTATTGGATTCTTCTTGTAGCTTTGCTAATTCTGACGTTTTCGACTCAACTTTTTCAGCAAGATCGTGCTCCAGTTTGCTTAATTTTTCCTTTTCGGCAACAATGGACTCTAATCTTGCTGACTTTTCCTCAAACTTCTCCTGAATTATATTATAATCGGCATGAAGGGTCTTGTGTTCATTTGTAAGATTATTAAAAGCGTCTACAACGTCATCATGCTTAATTGAGA
>JAJLXW010000612.1:0-22141 GCA_030571515.1 Monosporozyma aquatica
AAATAAATATTTCCCCTTCTCTACATTACATATGTACATTACTTGTATATTATTACTTATTGTATATACTTAAAATAACTAACGCTTACAGAAATCACTTAAACTCTTAATAAGTAGATTTTCACTATGAGTTCCAATTCAGTATCCAAGATCACGGATGCTGACACTTCAACGCTATTACTCGCTGCTTCCGACCAATCTTTAGACATAGAAAGTTGTTTAATAAATGAAAGTAATATTTGTGTAGGCACTTTTTTAATAGTATTTTGCAGGTACTCTTCATATTAGTAGACTTCTAGGACATAAGGGGGCCATAATATAATAAGCTTCTAAAACTGATTGTAACTTTAATTTGTATAGAAGATATATATTTTAAAACTTCATATGCGTTCACGATATCCTTTACCAGCAATTTTATGATAGAATCGGATTATTTGATTAACTGCTGTTAGACAGAATGCTTTGTGAGTGATTTTGGGAGCAATTGTTCATATTCAAGTATGTTTGACATTTATCGAACAGCCAGAACGGCAAATATATTACTTGGCATTACTTCCTTTATTAGGATAAAGAGCAATAATTTGTTTCTTACAAATTCGTAGTATGGAGTGAACATCATTAGTAATGCTCTGACATTGTTAAAAGTTGCATATGGTTTACTAATTTGAGGTGTAATATCATCTATTGAAGAACCATAACTTAGTTACATTGGAGGAGTAGTGAATCGACTAACATCCTTAACAAAAATGAAAAGTATGCTTCTCAAAGTACTTACAAGTGTCGCCTTGAATTGTATATTACTGTGTGACGTTATTTCACTTATATTAGAGATTTTTATAATTGTTCTATCCTTTGAGTAATCACTTCATTCTTTTGCAATAAGACAGAGAAATTCCTTATAACGACAAAACACAATGCGAGTAATCAGAGCTGACCAGTTTAATTCCATACAAACAATCATTAAATTAAGGAAACACTTTACTTTGGAATCAATAAACTGCAACATTTTATGAAATCTGCTATTTATGAATAGGAAACCATATGCATATAAAGAATGCAAGTAAAAGAGGACGATGCTAGATCGATCAATCTCAAGGAAGTACTTTTTATCCGGTTTAAATGTGCCCTAATGTCGGTTAACGTAGAGAAGCAGGATATAACATAAGAAAATATACACCATACTAGCTTGTCTGGCAAAACTGTTGTAGTGGTACGCATGGAAAGTTTAAACAGGGGACTGGGCTGGCTCAAATAATTCTTCAAATGCGTAAGAACTGCAGAAAAGCAAAACTTTATAGTACGAATTCAGCTCTGATTTAACTTTGCAAAGTATACAAATGAGATAGATATGAAGGAGAGGTTTTTCGATATGCATACGGCCTGAGGGGCCATCTTTTATTGAATATATTTGCAGTTTTTACTTTATTTTTTCACAAATTCCGTCAAGCGAAATGCAGGAAAAAAGACACAAAAAAGAAATGAAAAATAGCGATAAAATATTTTTTCCATATTCAAGAAATCAGATACTGTTTGACAGTTGCGACAAAAGAGGCCGTTAACGACGAACACAAGAATACATTATACTAGCAAACTAATTACCATACCATTTATGAAGCAAAGAATCAGCGCCTTAGATTTACAGCTGCTGACTTTAGAGCTGAAGAATTCTATTGAGTCTTATAGATTGAGTAATATATATAACATTGGTGATTCAAGCAAGCAGTTCCTACTGAAGTTTAACAAACCAGATTCTAAGATCAATGTAGTAATTGACTGCGGTTCGAAAATATATGCTACAGAGTTTACCAGGCCCACACCACCTTTTCCTTCAGGTTTTGTTATTAAATTAAGAAAACATTTGAAATCTAAAAGATTAACTGCACTTAGACAAGTTTCCAATGATAGAATTGTCGTTTTCCAGTTTGCAGACGGTAAGAACTACCTTGTACTAGAATTTTTTAGTGCTGGTAATGTAATCCTATTGGATGAGGAACTGAAAATCCTTTCCCTGCAAAGAATTGTCAAGGAACATGAGAACATGGTGGGACAGAGGTACGATATGTTTGATGTTTCGCTCTTCAATGCTGACCTATCTACCACTATATCAAATATAGAAAAGTTTGACCAAGGCTTGGTTGATTCTTGGTTCTACGCAGAAAGAGATCATCTGGAGAAGTTACCAGATAACGAAAAGAAAAGAAGTATCCACCGTTTACTTTTGAGCAAAGCTCCATATTTATCATCTGATTTATTATCGAAAAGTTTAAGGAAAAACGATATTAAGGCTTCTGATTCATTTCTTAAATACTGTGATAAGACTAGTTTGATATGCCGTATTTTGAAACAAACACAAAGTGAATATTTAGACTTACTTGAACATAAGTCGAACGTTGGTTACATTGTAACTCAGAAGAACCCTAATTATGTGGCAGAACGCGATCAGCCTGAATTGGAGAACACCTTTGATAGCTTCCATCCATTTAAACCGTACTTGAGCGATGATGATCACAAAAAAATCATAGAGATCGAAGGGCCTTATAATAAAACACTGGATATTTTTTTTTCTACAGTCGAGTCATCCAAATATGCCTTGAAAATTCAGGCTCAGGAACAGCTTGCCCAAAAAAAACTAGACGATGCCCGCTCAGAAAATGCCAAACGTATACAGGCCTTGCAAGATATGCAAATCATCAATGAAAATAAAGGGAATCTGATTATTTCTCATGCTTCTGAGATTGAAGAGGCCAAAACTGCAGTCCAAGGGTTGATTGATCAACAGTTAGATTGGAATACCATTGAGAAGTTAATTAAAACAGAACAAAAGAAAGGTAATAAAATTGCACAGATGATTAGCCTGCCATTGAAGCTCCAAGAAAACAAAATTGATTTAAAAATACCGGAAAAAACTATGTCTGATTTTGATGATGATCACGACAGTAGTGAAGGAGAGGAGTATTCTGACTCTCCATTGAGTAATTCAAGTGACGATTCTGACAGCGATAATGAGATTGGACTAGACAGAGCTGACGTAGGCACCATGAGAAAATTGAAGAATCCAGTAAAAGTTAATGCTAATATTGTTACTATTGATCTTGGTTTATCCGCCTATGCTAATGCCACTGAGTACTTTAGTATAAAGAAGTCTACCGTTGAAAAGCAAAGAAAGGTAGAGCAGAACATTGGAATGGCTATGAAGAATATTGAAACAAAGGTGAATCAACAACTGAAAAAGAAGTTAAAAGAGAGTCATGATGTCTTAAAAAAAGTTAGGCATCCCTACTTCTTTGAGAAGTACTACTGGTTTATCTCCAGTGAAGGTTACTTGGTGTTAATGGGTAAAAGTCCGAGTGAAACAGACCAAATATACAGTAAGTATATTGAGGAGGAGGATATATTTGTTTCGTGCAGTTACAATAATGTCGTATGGATTAAAAATCCCGAAAAAACGGAAATTCCACCCAACACATTGATGCAAGCCGGTATGTTCTGTATGTCTTCAACGGATGCTTGGAGCAAAAAATTATCTGAGTCAGCATGGTGGTGTAACGTCCGTAATGTTAGCAAATTTAGTAAACATGATAATGAACTTCTTCCAACTGGTATCTATACATTGAAGAAAGAAAATTGCAAAAATATTCTGGCTCCAGCTCAGTTGGTAATGGGTTTGGGTCTAATGTGGAAAATTAAAACTCCAGATAATTCAAGTTTCACCGAAGATGGTTCCATCATTCAAACTAACGTGACCTCTGTTTCTGAAAAGGACGATACGAGTACTGAGAGCTCAGATAAACTGAATACTGAGTCTCTGGATGAGGAAACCGATCAAAAAAACCTGTTTGATGCGGACTCTAAAGCTACATCACCTAAAAACAATGAACTTTCAAGCAATGAGGAAGATGAATTGTCCTCAGATACCAACTCTGTAAGTATCGCCGCTGCGGTTGTAGCCAATATGAATAGAAAAGTCCGTGGTAAAAAGGGCAAGTTAAAGAAAATGCAGAAGAAATACAAAGATCAAGATGAGACTGAGAGAATGATTAGATTAGAGGCTCTGGGCACGTTAAAGGGTGTTGAAAAGAAGGAGAAAAAAGAACAGGAAGAGATTACAAAACAATCCCAGAAAGAGTACAAAAAGAAGAGGTCTGAAAAGCAAAAGATGAACCAAGTGTCACAATTTACTGATAAATTGAAGATAGGGTTTAACCATCTCCAAATTAGGCAGCAATTAAGGGTAGCACTTTCCCCAGAAGAAGATGTTCAAGATGTGGTTCCTGTTTTTGCTCCATGGCCAGCCTTACAAAAATTTAAGTACAAAGTAAAAATACAACCAGGCAATGCAAAAAAAACAAAGTCCATGAATGACATCCTCAATTTCTTCATGAACAGAGAGATTGAGGAGAATAAGATTGAGAAAGATCTTGACTGGCCGGTAGAGCATGATCTGATCAAAGGTCTTACATCCCAAGAATTAGTTCTTCTTTTGTCAGTTGATAAATTAACTATATCACTTCCAGGTTCCCAAAATATGAGAAACAATAAACAAGGTAATGGTAAGCAAAATAAGCCTAAAGGTAAAAAGAAAGGTGCTAAGAAGTAGTATCTCAATGATATATGCAGGATATACTCTCCCTAGTTCGATTTTTTGAGTTAAAATTTTGTTTACTCTAAACCGTATGTGACAGTTGCTGCCATAGGACCATACTTCTAATGTTATTGGTATTACTTGGGCTTTTTGTTAGCCACATAGAGATATAACAAATATATATCCATGAAGAAGATGTATAGAGCTGTAATATTTATAAATATATATTTTCTACTACAAATTGGTATTGTTGTTACTAGTCCTTTAGTAATTAATTTGTCCAACAGCGCCTAAGCGGTTCAAGCATTCAAGTTTAGATCTTGTAAAATGTCGTCAACCAATGACATATCCTGTTTGTATTCGAGAAATCCACTTTCAAGCACAAATCTGTCTCCCGCATCTTGAGCTTCAAAGAACGGTATATCTTCTGGTTCAAAATTGTATTTATCGAGTAAATAAAATCTAATATCGTCAACAAATTCAATAGTATCAGTTTCTTGACGAGTAGAAATACGTTCAGAACTTTTAATGATAGCATCTTTAAACCCCTCTTCATGACATAAGGACCTAATATGAATTGCGACATATTTTGCAGTATACTGCTCCAGACGGTCTAATCGCATATGCCAACTAAAATATAGAAGATCAAAGATAGAATATTTCCGAAGTATTTCTTTACTCTGAGTAATTACAGTCGCAGAAATAGATTTCAACCGTTCTATCAAAAAGAAATCACTAATTCTAATGACATCCATGGCATAATTCCAAAAGACATCGGACTCATCATAGTAAAGGTACCTTATTATCATTTCAAGAACAACGACTTTACAAGGAGGAAGGTCTAAAAGTTGGATTTTCGAATCCGAGTTATTTGGAGTATCTTTCATACTTGAATATGTGATAAGCTCCCTAAATGGATCCCTGAACATACTTCTGAAATAATCTGACCGGATCAGAACAGCAAGATGACATGGATATACTTTGAAAAATCCTTTATCGTCTTTAACACGCAAAAACAAATCAGCGGAGGATGGATAAGTTGGCAATGCCTTAAACAAGTTTCCATTTGATTCTGCTGGTTCTGTAAATGATTGTTGTATAATGAACTTGTCAACAAACCTGGATAGCTGTTCCTTAGCAATAGATGTAAATTGATATTGATGGTGCAACATTAGTGCAGACTTCTCTGATGGGTCTGCTATATGCCGTGCCTTGTCCAAAAATCTAGCCAGATGGACCATTTCTAGTTGTACAGCTAGCTTAGACAAATAATTATAGTCCTCAGGCTTAATAGTGTGTAGGGTTGGTACCAAATAGATAAATTTCAGTAGGAAGTCTATGATATAGGCTGGAATTCCTGGTTTGATTTTCAACGAGATCATGCTGTCTGAACCCTCACATACTACCTCAAAAAACTTGGGACATCTAGCTTGAATCATAAATATATGAGCCTTTAAAATAGTGAATTTTCCATCGTCACTCGAGGTGTTGCTGCAATGAGCATTTTCGTCAATTGGTATCTTGAAGGTTACATCAAAGGTATTCAGCATTGTATCAGTATTCAGAAGAGATGAAATATGTGTGGCGAACGGTTGGTTCATATCTACAGCCTTCGAGATGTCATAACTCAGCAGAAGATCTCTTATTGAATCTGTCAAAGCTCCGTAGATACATCTTGCTCCTTCATATCTATCTCTATCACAAATGGCTCCACTTCTCAGTAGCAGGCGCACTACTTCTTCATGCCCACAAAGACTAGCCAAAAAAAGAGGAGAATTGTCAAATCTGTCCACCAAATTTAGGTTTACGCCAGCAGCGATGAGTTTATCGACATTCGGTAGGTCTCCAGTACGACATGCAATACATAACTCCTCGAACTTGTTGTCCATTCATATAGTGTTTTATTCAAAAATGGGATAGCAATCAAAAGCAAACGAGCAGTATATTAATACAGTAGGGTAAATTCTTTTATATAAGTACTATCTTACAGGGCATTTGTAACAACATATAGCTACTGCAGTAGAGTGTAGGGTTTTGAAGATCAAATAAGTAGATACGAAGTTAACTTAAAGCTTTTTTAATTTCATCTCCATTTTTTTTTTTTCAGATCATCAAGATGTTGTTGGCGTTGGTGATTGAAAACATAGTCGATATATAGGAAAGAATCTAGAATATCTTCCAATACATAGGTATACTGTTAGCTAGCAAATATAAAAACATTTCATACCAATCTTAACCTAGGGCTCAGATCGAATAAAATTTTGTCGCATATTAAATAGGAAGGAAAGGCTTTTTTTTTTTACTAATAGGGCCATAAAATCCTACCTTGCTTGCAGTCAAAACTCTAAGGTAGTAGGATCGATATCAATATGGGATACATATTTTCATGTTTTAAGCTTTGAATAAATGCTGACAAGTGAAATGGTCATTCTTTTATAATTAAAATGTTGTTAAATGCCTCAATGGGATTAATTTTTCCATGTAGTTCTCTAAATTCAGAAGATCTTTTAATAAGTTGATACATTGTCACGCTGTGCTTATCATTGATGTATTAGTTCTGACCAGGTAGTATGGTTAAATTACTTTTGTTGTAAGATCGTATATTAGTTCTTTTCTTTTGTATGTTAATTTTATTACCATATAAAACAGAACCATTCAAGCTTAGAGCTTTTTCAACACAGATCCGGTCTTTAAATTCAATATATGCGAATCCTTCTTCGTGGTTTTTACGAAGATGCTTATTATCATTGAATAGAGTTATTCGAATAATTTCTCCACAAAGCCCAAAATGTTCTTCTATTTCATTCGGGGAAATGTTAAAAACAATCCCACTAATAAAGATAGACCTTGAATCAACTTCGGTCTGTTCTAATTGAGTATGAGTGCTATTCTTAGTATGTATGGATGGGGATGTCTCATATGGAAGTGAACGAGAAGGGGTCATCCTAGGCATGAGGAAGATTTCACTTATTATCTAGAAAAGGTACAAAAAAAAAGAACGAGGTCAATAAATCTCTCAGAAACCTGCACTTTGGTAATTCCTTAATATCTAAAAATGTGACGCTAGATGGGTGCGAAGTTTCTTTGTCAGTACCCCTCTTTATATAGCTAGTGAAATGTTTGAAATATAGTGAATGAACTAAAATAGTTTGTGGCATCTCTAAAAGGACTTTTTAAGAGATCACTGTCCTTTTTTTTTTTTACCCGGCGGGCTCTCGAGAATTTCTTAAAAAATTTTCCAAATGAAATCAATAAGCTCATCGCATCGACTTTACAGTACATTTCACCGTTTAATCCCGTATGTTACTTGGAGAATTATTTTCCACAAGAGGTGATTATATTAGAGCTGTAGAAGGAATAAATTGGAGCTGTGCCAAATAAACAAGTATCAAAATGGTATCTGTTAGAAAAAGAAAGATGAACCGGTCGTCTGTGGTTAAGGCCACCAGAAGAACTAAGGACAAACAAAGAAAGATCAATATCAAATCAAATCCGATTATTGCTGCCAATTGGGATTATTCCTTGACTTTAGCACAAAATTATAAAAACCTGGGATTGAGGGCTAAACTTCAGACTCCAGCAGGTGGTCAAGAAACCGACTTGTCTAAAGTGAAGAGAAAGGAAGCAGTTGTTATAAATAGCCAGTTTAACGATACAGATTCAGAGTTAGATTCGGACTCAGAGTCACAGTCAGATTCAACGAAGAAGAAGGAAGAGAAAACAAGGGACGAATTTGATGAGGATACGATTCCTGAAGGTGAGGCAAGAATACAGCGTGATAAGGACGGGAATGTCATGAGAATTATCTATGGGAAGCAAAAAGCTTTTGATGTCGAAGAGGATATCACCACTTTGAGAGAAAAGGTGAAGAACAATGAAGAGACAACAGAAGTTGTTAAGGAATTAGAACGTTATGCCAACCGCCCGATCGTCAAGAGAGAGAGAGTTCCAAGTGAGAGAGAAGAAGAATGGCTAGAAAGGTTATACAAGAAGCATGGGGACAATTATAGAAAGATGTTTTTTGATAAGCTTAACATCTACCAGCAATCTCAAAGTGATTTGAAGAGAAGAATAGCCAAATGGAAAAAATCTCATAACATTGATTAAAGAATTAACACATGATTGAAAACCATGGAAAGGAAAATTTGGGTATTAGGATTATGTTTAGATCATAGTGTGTATCCTTTATATACTGCATAGTAAGATATTTGTACCATATATATTAATTACCCATCAACATTTTTAGCACATACGACGGTGTGTGTTTTTTTGGCTTACGCGATATTAACCAACAACGATGCTAGACATGACGAAATGCAAGAAGGAAAACCCCGATTAGAAGCAAAAGAGAGATTTAAAAAAAAGATATATACATATTAAGTAACATAAATGTAATATAGTTTTATGGATCAAGCTTCAACGAAAGCTCTATAAGTGGTAAAATCTTGATCAACGGATTCTAAGCTGACTTCAGTGTTTGGAGCAATGAAGAAGACAAACCCAGCTTCAGCTTTTAATTTAACACCTTCGGTACTGATATAACCATTACCCTTGGTGGTGATTAGGATACTTGGACCTTCAAAAGCTTTAAAGTTTCTAGTACCAATTGATTTCTCAAAAGTAGTTTCTAAAACAGCAAATTCTTCAATTGGTGGGTTGTATAATACAGATTCACCAGCGCCAGATGATCTTTCAAAGGCTTCTTGTTTCATCTTTTGGTCCTCAACGGTACCATAATTGTAAGTTAACATTTCAACTAAATTCTTGACATCCTTGAATTTTGGAGTAAAACCAGCTCTAACAACATTATCAGAGGCAGCCATACATTCGATAATATCACCACTAATATAAGCATGTGGATCTTTGGCTCTTAAGAAAATGGCTTCACCTGGATTTAATCTACAGTGGTTTAAAAGTAAACAACCGCAGAATAAACCAACATCTTGTGGGAATTGTTTGTTTAATCTAAATAATAAATCTGGTAAATCTTCTTTATTGAAATCCTTTGGATTATTTTGAGCTCTTTCAATTAACTTATCACCTTGAATAGCTATAATTTCATCAGAAGCACTCATAACTTTATTGAACACTTTTTGTAATAATTTTCTGTTAGATTTATCGTCATCGGAACCATCCACTGCATTGACTTTGATATTATCAATAAATTCTTGTGCAACGTCATCGCCAACGATAGCCTTGAATTCAGGTAAACGTTTTAATTCATCAGCAATTTCATCCAATGGTTTAAACCCACAGAAACCTTCGAAAGCAGTAACAGCTACAGCCATTTCAGGTTTATGATTATCATCTGGATAATTTTTAGGATCTTGAGCATGTAATATTTTACCTAAAGCTTTATCTGGATGAGCTTGAATAGATAAAACTTTCTCAATAGATAAGACTTTGAAAAGAAATGGTAATTCTTCTTTACTTTGGAATTTTTCAATAATTTTGTCACCTAACATACCAGCTGGATCTTTCTTAATTAAATCACTCAATAATTCATTAGTGTCAGTCTTTCTACATGGACCTTTAGCATGGGTCCCCATCCATAATTCAGCATAAGGTTGTGATTCATCAATTTTAACGGATGGATCAGAATGGGCCGCATATTGGGCAACAGCAGATTGAGATCCGATTTTACCCCAAGCGTAATTTTGATAGGTAGCTTCTAATCTAAACAATTTAGAACTCATCGGTGATGTACAGTGTATTTGGGTTGTGATGTGTTGTTTGCTTTACAGTCACTAATTGGATAAACAAGTGATAAAGAAGAAGACAAATGAGAAATCAGGCAAGAAAAGTAAAACTATATCTCTCTTTTTCTTTCTTCTCTTTCTTTTTTTTTTTTTCCCTCAAGTTGACAAATACAGGAAATTTGAGGGAAAGAAGAAGATATATTCAGCAATTTTAACCATGACAAGAGTGAAAAGGTATTTTATATATATAAAATATATTGAAAGATGGGGCAGACAAAAGCTTGCAAATGAGTTAAATATATACCATATTGTTTTAAAATAAGGTTCCGTCATTGAGTAATTATTAAATTATTGATATTATTGTCAGGATTTACTGTACAATCTCGCTTGAAACCTTATAGCCGAAATCCACAAACTTACATCATAGTTTGGAAGCAGCTCCGAGGAATGGTGCATGTTGAAAGAAGAATCACCAATTTATTTTCGGTATTTGTTCAATGGCGGCCTCCAATCTCAATATAAATTCTCTCAGTGTAGGACTCCTGTAGGAGTCTTCTTAAAAATCACATGTAATGTTTGAAAAAACTACGGTCAGGAAATATTAACAGTGGGAGTCACTGAGTGGGACTCCATACGGGAAAAATTGCAATTATTCAATCTCGAGTTAGGGATACTTTTTTTTTTCCCATGCGATGACATCATGGGCTGGAAATCACTGGGAAAGAATAATTTCCCAAAAGGGTAGAAGACGCGTGCGGTGTATGGGTGCATTTTGGCAGCCCGAATCTATAGTAACATCCTCTACAGTAACCATGTAATACTTGCATTACAAAGCAGCGACAACTACCATGGTATATTTCTGCTTATAGATTTGAATAGAAGATCAAGCTTGTTTGATGGTCCCAGGTGGGAAAGGTTCTTGATTACTTATACATGGCATCTTAATTATTCTGTATACGTATTTAGTCGGGTTCTTTGAGAAAAGGTAAGATATTTATCTTACATTCAAAAACTAGTCTTCTGTATTTCAAAGATCGCCTCTTTTGACAATTGATAGGTGGTACTTTTTTTTTCCACATAACACATTTAATATTTTGGAACAAAATTCCTTATTACTTTCATTTCACACAACATGTCGAAAAAAAAAACAAAATCATGAACAGGTAAACCAGAAAAAAAACCTTGTCAAACAGTTTCTAGAACCTCTCAGGCTCATGCGACAGTTTTTTTGCCGTTCTTCAAGACATTACCTATGTAGGTGTTTATTTTAATTTCTGAAAAGTTTCATATTTAAATTTAATGGACATAAAAAACATGCCCTACTTTGTATGGGGGAGTCCTTTTGAAATCAAGAAGAGGGGGTTGTGGCCCTCTTTTAAGTCTTCATTTGATATAAAATGTCAAAGGAATTTCCATTTTTTAACTCGATATGTATTGTCAACAGGTCAGTTATACCCCGTAACCTATAGAAAATAACAAAACAACCCTATGGGCCCATATCCAGTAACAGACCCTCAGAAAGCATGTTTACACCTTGAATGCCTCTTACTACGGTAAGCCCTCTCTTTTTTTTTGTATCATTATAAAAGATGTCAGGAGACTTACACATCATGTATTGAAAAATAAGAAGAAAATTAGGTTTTTTTTCTCTTTGCAACTCAATGGGAAGTAAGTGGAGAGAAGGTTACAGGATTTGAATACTTCCTGTGTCAAAATGAGCAATGAAGTAATGAGTAGCCTGACTAAAACAATGGTTTGCTGATGTAACTCGGAGCCTTCTGCATCCGTCTTAATGGTTAACATGCTTGCAACTAGATGTCTGATATTCTATGTCTACACAATAGATCTGGCTCCGAGTTCCATCACTATTTTCTAATTCTAACATCGACAATAGATCGTATACTTCATATCCTTTTTATTTTTCATGATTCATGATTTCTTAGCTAAGAAAAAGTGGAGCGGAGTTATGACTTCCGAGCTTAAGTTTCTGTCGGTCCTTATTTCCTTTTCCACTAAAATATGTATGGTAATGATCCAGTTGAAGTCTATATTACTTTCATATTATAATATTGTAAAACTAAACCTTATAAAACCATGTATCATTGCTATAGCGATGATATCATTAATCCTGATGATCAATTTTGGGACTTATCAGGAACCGTGTATTTTTAATATTTCAAGATGAAGCGGTGGCTCAATGGTAGAGCTTTCGACTCCAGTTAAATCCTGGGAATACTCGGAAAAATTGCAATCGAAGGGTTGCAGGTTCAATTCCTGTCCGTTTCATTTTTTATAATTTTTTTATTAAACAAATATTATGTAATATACCGAAATTAGCTGATCTAACATAGCTACATATATTCTTGGAATAGATGAGCATTCCTGTTCCAATTATCTGAACTCAGATATAGATAAGTATAAACAATTTGAATCAATCTTCTTCTTCCTTAAGCTTTTTCATTAATCTTCGTTGTATATTCTCTTGGAGCTTAACTTTTTATTGGTCCCCTCCTCTAGCCTTCTCTGTGCCATCGGACCAGGCAAGTTGATATCTTACCTTCTCTTCTCTTAAACCTCGGTCGATCTAAATTTTCAGAAGAGAAAGAATCTTCGAAGAGCTTGATGACCTAACTCTTCTCAGATAACGTAGCAATATTACATGGCTGAGCAACCGAGTAATGAATAATACTAATAATACTATTAATAATAATGGAATATTACGATACAAACATCCAAAATTTCTGGAGATAACCTTGTGGATCTTCATCTTCCCATACCATATCATCAATATCTTTCCTATCTGTATCAATATCAATTTCCTGGACTTTCCAAAATAGACGACATCTTTTCCATATCTGAAAGACTAACCATATGAGTATAAACAAAAATAAAGAGATATAAGAGGCAATAAACTGGACCTTATCAAAGTGGGGTGTAAATGCAGTAAAACCCTGGAAAATAATGATGATTACTATAAAGAAAATTGCGTAATATGCCAACCATGGCATTAAAATAGCCTTAAATGGCAGATCGCTTCGGGATATACCCCTATATTGTAAGGTCTTCATAAAACGTACATGTGCTAAAGATATTAATAGCCATGCAAAGAAACCTGCAATACTCACAATATTAAGTAACCACTGAAATGCTTGTACCCCGCCAACTGATAGTTCGAGATAGGCTAACGAACCGAACAAAGAAGTAACTATAACCGCGACGTAAGGAACACCATACTTGGTAGTCTTCCTAAAAAGCTTGGGCGCAGAACCATCTCTTGCTAATCCATATAAAATCCGAGAACCAACATAAACATTAGAGTTACCTGCAGAAATAATGGTAATTAATATAACTCCATTAAAGATACCTGGAAGGATAGCCACACCAGCATTCTGAATTGCAATAATAAATGGTGATTGTGAAACATATGTAGTGGTACTGGTCAACTTAGGATCATTATAAGGGACTAGGAGCCCTATTAGAAATAGGGACAATATGTAGAATATGAAGATCCGTAATACTACCTTTTTAATTGCTTTAGGAACTGTCTTTCTAGGGTTTGCAGCTTCACCAGCGGTTATTCCAACCAGTTCTGTCCCCTGAAAGGTAAACGCTGCATTGATTAGAGAAGAAAACCATCCTAGAAAGCGGGCTTCATGTTTATTTGATGAGATAATACCGGGACCCCATGGACCTGGATTCTTCCAGTACCTAAAGCCAAAGGGTCCGTAGGGACCCGCCCCGCAGACCATACAAACGCAAAATATAATAAAACCAATAATAGAAATGACTTTGGTGAATGCAATCCAGAATTCTATTTCTCCATAATATCGGACGGGAAACATATTAAACAATGTTAATATAACCCAAAATATGGATATCCATGCTGCAAGAGGAACCTTTTCCGTCCAGAAGAAGATAACCTGACCCACAACACTTAGTTCCACAGCAAATGTAACGGCCCAAGAAAACCAGTACATGTAACCGTTGGCCGCACCAAATGCTGGTGACAAAAATCTGGTTGAAAAGACCGTAAAGGAAGATGTCACAGGAATTAATGTTACCATTTCACCCAGTGATTGTGTGACAGAAAAGATGACAGTTCCCATGAACAAATAAGCAATCAAAGACCCAACTGGACCGGAATTCATTAAAGGTTGTGCAATCCCAATGAAGAGACCCGTACCTATCGTTCCACCCAATGCAATCATGGCAATATGCCTTTGTTTCAAATCCCTTTTAACTCCTTCTTCTTCCGCACTATTCTTACCTTCTACCTCATTTGTAGACTGGGGATCCTCTGATAAAGAGCACTGTATAGATACTTCTACATTAGACGGTTCTTCTAAAACTTCCGCAGGTTGAGCCTTCGCTTCAGTTGCTTCTGGAATTATCTTGTTGGAGATTGGAGTAGTCATTAACTTCAAGCCATTGTTGTGGTAACAGAAAGTAGTCTATAACTGCACGATTTGATAAAAATATATCACTATCAAGTCAGGTTTATCTTATGTCGTTGCTATAAGAACACCTTAGACTGTGCTTATTTGCTTTAGTTGAGTGTTCTTCACGTACCTTTTTCTTGTTTTAGCAAAGAGAGCAATAAAATTGCAAGAGCAAATGAAAGAACATGAAAAAAATAGCTTTTTGGCGACAAAGAAGGCGTTGCTAGTCCTCATTTTATAGACGACTAGTCTCAAACAATAAAAGCTAAAATTATACTAAGAGTTGCAACAATGGCATAATAACAAAGGGGGAAAAATAGACTCAAGGTTTAAATAATTACAACATAGAGCGACAGCATAATATTATATATTAAAGATAATGCAGAGTGTTACTAGCCTATTTTTTAGAGAACATTTCTATTAGTTTGACAATTTGTTCTTTTGTTTCAGCAACACTGATTTCAGGTGAAACTTTAATCTTCTTAAAGTTTAGTTTACCATCCACAAAAATCCAATATGATCTAATAATTCCGGCTGTTGCTGTTTTCTTTGCACCCAATAAACCAATTAATTGTCTCTGAGGATCACTGAGTAGGTCATAAGGTAAGTGTTGTTTTGAATGGAATTTTTGCTGAGAACTAACACCATCAGCACTTACACCCAGAAGTACAGCATGATCTTTCAAGTTGTCATAGTTATCACGAAATCCACAAACTTGCCGAGTACAACCAGGTGTTGATGCTCTAGGGTAGGCAAACAGGACCAAAACCCTTTTTTTTTTCGACGCCTTCTTTAATGAAACTTTTTGACCATCTTGGTTTAACAAAGTCAAGTCTGGGATATCATCACCAATATCTAAGATGGTGGTTAAGTCCAACCCATTGCTCATATTTTCTTGCCTGGCTTCTTTTATGTCGGCCTTTGCGGGAACTTTAGATATACTTTTCGATGGTTTCTTCTTGGTTACTTTTTTACTGGTTTTCTCCATAACCTGCTTTGGTTTTTCAATCCTTGCTTTAGAGGAACTTCGTAATTGCATGTTTGATGTAGGTTTAGACTTTTGGCTTGTGAGCTTCCAAATAATTCTCCTTGTTGTGTCTGTGAAGACATGGTGTGGAGGGGAAAAGGCATAGTCTGCGATTTTAAATCCTTTCTTCCTTCCCTTTTTTCTTTTAAAGGCGAAATAAAAATTTGAAATTTGATTAGATCGTATTGGGTTGGATAGAAAACGGGAACCTAGAACAGGGCCAGGCGGAGAAATGAAGTCCCAGATAAATTACACATAGTTTTAAGATATTATATTATATTGCCGATTAGGTCAATCCATTGGAGAAGGTTTCAAACTATTAGATCGAAGGTAATAATCAAATACACTTTGTCATTAGATGATAATTTATATAATTACATTTCGAAATATAATAGAATTTAGTTATATTAAATAAGTACTTTTTTTAAAGAATATTTTTTTTTAAAGGAATTTATCATTTTCATTATATTATACTTATAATAATAAGGCAGCGGCACCAGCAACAACAGCACCCATACCAGCAGTCAACATGTTAGCAGCACCGGTAGAAGAGGTGGAAGAAGCAGAGGAAGCAGCAGAGGAAGAAGCAGAGGAAGCAGCAGAAGAAGCAGAGGAAGCAGCGGAAGAAGCAGAGGAGGCACGAGAAGAGGCAGCAGAAGAAGCAGAAGAGGCTTTAGAAGAAGCCTTAGAGGAAGCAGAAGAAGCAGAAGCAGAGGAGGCAGCAGCAGAAGAGGAAGCAGCGGCAGAAGTAGCAGCGGCAGAAGAAGCAGCAGCGGAGGAGGCAGCAGCAGAAGTAGCAGCGGCAGCAGCAACAACACCAGTGGCATCTGGGTCAGCAGTTTCAGTGATAGAATGAGCCTTTAAGTAAGAAGACATAATTGGGGCTAATCTGGAAGAGTACCATGGTAATTGGTGCATAACGGTGGTAACTTGAGCAAAGTCAACCATGGTGAATAAGGAAGTGTAACTTTCATCAGTGTAAGTAGTAATTTGAGTGTAACATTCCAAGACACCACTTGGTAAGGTGAAATCTGAGTTGTTTTCGGCGATAGACATATATTCTTCTAAGTTAGCTTGGACATCGACTAAAATGGCGTTGAATTCAGCAACTTCGTAGTCGTTGATAGCAGAGGCCATGGTGGCAGCGGTGGCTAATAAGGCAGCAATTTTAGCGAAGGACATTTTATTAATTAATTCTGGGGTGCTTGTTTTTGTTGAGCTTGGAAAGAACTTTTAAAGAAAAAGACTAAAGTTATCCACAAAAAAGTGCTTAAAAGTACCATTTCTTGTGGTATACACCGATTTAGTTTCTTGTACTATCTATTTATATAGTACTTTGGTAACCAGTAGACTTTGTTCAGATCTACCGTCATAGTGGCATGATAATAAAGATGTTGGACAATGCCCATGCTTCTCGAGGGAAATTAGAAAAGAAAAAACGTGTGTCCTAAATGGGCAAAAGTAATAATAAGAGAACACCCATACCTTCTCGTAGAGTTTTCCAGCTCTCGCTGAGGAAAACGAAGACACAAAATTCCCATGTACTCTATTGTTACCAATTGGGGCGAAGTGCTTGGCCCTCCAATTTTCTTTGTTTTGGCGTCTTTCTCCCTTTTCGCGTTTCCCTTTTACAAACACTGGGGAAGGTATCGTTTAGATTTTTTCTTTATAAACAAGCGGGATTAATCTGTCTCTCGGTTGGAAAAAAAGTTAAACGAAAGGGGAGCGGGGTTCTTAAAGCTTCCTCTCTTTTGCCTTTGGTAGAAGCATGGGTTCCTCGTTGCAGTAGGAATAACCTGCTAAGCGTGCAGGAGGGTCTTTCACAAAATGGTAGAGAATCTCTAGAGATACCAGTCCATATGTCATAGCTACCTTCATAGTTATAGAATAGTTATTAGAAGGAAATACAAATCTCCGCGGAGTTATAAAAATTTGGCTGATCAAACTCTACTCTCTGGGAATCCTTAGCGCCTATGTGGAAGTACTTAAAAATATGTTTTCTTTGACTTAACCTATTGAATTACTTGAACTAGAAAATTGTTAAAGGGTAAAGCTGTAGTCTTTCAGTAGTATTTTAAAGTATATTTGATACAAACATAATATATCGTACATCTAGAGTAAGTAATAGTGAAACCTCTACTTCGATACGTTAGTATATAAGATAACATTCGCTCAGCGTATTTATAATAGTAAAGCAGCGGCTCCAGCAATAACAGCACCCAAACCAGCAGTTAACATGTTAGCAGCACCGGTAGAAGAGGTGGAAGAAGCAGAGGAAGCAGCAGAGGAAACTGCAGAAGAAGTAGAAGAGGTTGGCACAGTGGAAAAGGTTGAAGAAACCTTAGAGGAAGATGACTTAGAAGAAGAAACAGCCTGCGAAGTAGGAGCCTTCGAAGAAGATGAGACACCAGAAGAGGAAACTATGACAGAGATGCTAGACCTAGCCTGAGATGGGGATCCAGTAGCAGCTGCTGGATCAGCAGTTTCAGTAATTGAATGGGCCTTAAAATATGAAGACATAATTGGCTCAATTCTTGAAGAGTACCATGGTAGCAACTCCATTGCCGTCGTTACCTGAGCAAAATCAATCATGGTAAACAACGTAGTGTAACTATCATCAGTATAGGTGGTAACTTGTGTATAACATTCTAAAACACCTGCCGGAATGGTAAAGTCTGGATTATTTTCAGCCAAAGAAATATATTGTTCCAAATGTGCGTTCACATCCACTAACATAGCTTCAAATTCGGCAATCTCGTAATCATTAAGGGCAGAACCTAGAGTGGCAAGGGCACCCAATAAAGTCAAATATTTCTTAACATACATTTCGGCTTAGCTTACTGTGATATTATGAGATGTTCTATTCTGAATAAGCGCTAATGATAATAAAAATGAAGCAGATAAATATACCAAGACAATTTTTGTGTCTCTTTTTATACATGTAAACTTCTCATTCTTAAATAACTCAAGATCACCTCATCAAGGTCCATTAAACGGCATATACTTTACTTTTCTGCACTGGTAACGGTTTGACTGGTGCAAAAAAACGTTTAGGCAGCTACGATAGAGTTGTTACACCTTCGTAGCTATATATTAACGATAGTCGCACCTTCAAACTTCTTTTAACTGACATATCCATGAGCACACTTGCAACCACAATGCTTCTTAGTACGTAGCTACGTAAAACAATTATTCTTGTATAGAATAACGCATCCCCATTGGGAACATCGCCTTTTACACACGGCATTAGTCTTTCCAACAGATGAGTTGTACCTAATAAAAAAGAAGGAAAAAAGCGGGACAAGTCCATCAAAAGTCTTGTTAGACAAGGAACGCATTAAAAAAACTCGTTCCCAAAGAAATTACATAGCCACACAGTTATACAGTATAATAGAGAAATACAATTTCGTTGTAATGTATTGCAATCTCCTTCAATATGAAGGGATTACCATATCTAACTTTATTTCATCTTCTTAGACAAGACTTCTATCACCATAAATGGATTGGCACCTGCGAATTATAATTCTAAAGACAGGATCGATGCCACCGACTATCTTCAAAAAGAAAAAAAAATCATATGCCAGTTATTCTTCCGCGGCGTTAGAGCAAATTTATTTCTGAGAATAACAAAGTATTTCATGGAGAAAATGACGTATAAGACATAAAACTATACCAGCAGCCTCAAGTTACGGTTCCTACCCAAAAAAGAAAAGAAAAAGCTAGAGAAGAACGATGAAAGAATACCAAAGCCTGATTATTAAACTTTTCTCACTTGTATTGCCCTGAAAATCGTGTAAGGAATAAGTAGTTGTCCCCTCCAAAAACTTGTTATGTCTAGACGGTTCTCAAAATTAAGTTGTCCCACGTTTTTCTTGCTAACTGTAAATTCCATACAAGAGCCTCACTTTCTGATCTCAATCTTCGTGTGGCGTTAACATCAAGAAAACTCCTCCTTTTTTCTGTTATTTTTATTCTTTACGTTTTGCTACTTGTTTCTCTTGGATTTGGACATTTTGAACAGTATAAACTTTTATACTATGATTTGACTTGTCCTCGTTTAAAAGACATTTTCTTGGAAGTTTCCTTTCTTAGGCGAAATGAGTAAAGATAGAAATCGGGTGAAAAATCTGTACTAATCCGAAAAACCTATTACCCTTTTGGGACATGCAGAGGCTGGGAAAAAAAATAATTTGTGGAAAATTTTTTACAATTTTTTTGGCCAACTTTTTTCTGTCCCGCCACCGAAAGTAAAAGAAAAGTCATGTTTTTTTCACTATTGTAAGTAATTTTTTGATATTCAATGGATATTTTGTAAATAGGGACACCCTTTGTATCCTCTCTTTTTCTTAGATTTTTGTTAAACCTGGAAATTTGTAACCCTCAGTAGATAAAATAAGAAAAGACACTGAATCAGATCATTGACTAATTAGACTTGCAGTTCCTCCAAAAAAATAGAAATTATATATTATACATTGTTCATAGTGAATTGTTTGCCATTCCTACAAACAGTTCATCAATAGCATCTATTGGATCTATAAAACCGTCTACCACAGAATCAATACTTCGAATCAACTGAAGATTGGCAAGAGTATCTGGAGCAAGATTCCCCCTTCTCTCTCCAATACAATTTTTGAGGGAAGAAAACAATCTTTCTGCATCAACGGAGCTTGTTGAAATACTCATTAGAACCTTAAGTATTATGGTAATATAACTAAATTCTTCAGAAGCCCCCACTGTATTCAAGATAAAAAGGATCTTATCTTTTAAAACTTCATTGATATTAAAGTATTCGGCAGCAGATATCTTTTTTTTTGAACCTAAAGCCCCAAACTGGAACTTCTTATCAAACAATCTTTTTTGATCAACAAAAGTGAAATATAGTACATTCTTCACCTCCTCTGTATTAGTAACACCAGCAATCTTTGATAGAACTGACGTGACTAATTCTTTCTCTGAAAAATAGGAAGTAGCATGGTAATAGTTATATTTCTCAATTATCCTATCTTTATATGGATGGAATATACTAATCAGAAATTGGGCTTCACACCCCTCTATATTGAACATCCAACTTTTTTTCAATAATTTCTTCAAATCATCAAATTGTATACCAGGATACCGATAGCCCAATTCCTTTTCCAACCCTAAAATTGTATCTTCAATACATACTAACCCAAATAGACTAGAGTGAGCAGATAATTTTTTTTTCACAAACGTCCTTTAACATTTGGTTAAGGGGGGCAAGAACGGTTTCAATTAAAAGTAAATCTCCAATATCTGTCTTTGTAAGTTCATTTTTCAGTAATGGAAGAGTTTTATCCCTCTGACACAATTCCTTATATTCTTTACAAAATGTGAGAACCCCAGTGGCTTTACTATTAATGAATTGAATCAGGTCATAAGTGGTAGTCCACCTTGTTTCCACAGGCTTTGGTAATGAACGGCCCACAATTTTTCTAAAAATATGTTTTTTTCTTCCATGGATCTCAGCAGCAAATTTTTCTGCTTTAGTTACCACAAAGATTTCATTGTTTTTAACACACGCATCAACAAAGGCAGATTCAGTTTTTTGTTGACTCAAGTTAACTAAATGAGCTCTACAGTGGATCTGACCAGTGAAAACTCTTGCCTCCACTTGGCTTTTAAACGGTAAACTGGCTTTTTTGATATTAGATGCACCATCGGAGCTGACCGATGAGATAACAGGAATAAGGCCATATTCATTTAACAGGTCCTTTATGTAAATCTCATGCTCCTTTGAAGAACCACCAATATTTGGCTTGAAATCCAAAGTAATGACATCATAATGACCAGAAATATTTGGTAAATGGAGTACAGTACCCTGATAAGGAATCTCTTTAGGTCCCTGCCAACCATCAGTGGCAATCGAGGGAAATAAAATGACCTTTTTGTTAATGTGGTCTATTTTATTTCTTAATGTCTTTTCGAGGTCGTGTTGAGCCAAATTTATATAGTTTAATCCAATGGGATTGTCCACAAATGATTGTGCAATTAATCGAATGTTTTCTTTGATCTTTTCTCTGATTCTATTTGAAGTAGTACTTAACCAGTTGGTAATCTTCTTTGATAATAAAGGGAATTTGATATCTGGACAACAAATTTCTAACAAGATCCTGAAATATTTATTGTCAAGAGATGTAAAAGGAACCTGGGAATGGGTTACGTACTGGAATGCCGTTTTTGTAATAACATCCATTTTTGCTTCCATTTTTTTCTCATATTCTTTCTTTAGAACTTCAGGGTCTTCATATTTCCTCATTACTTCATTGAAGAGCGGAACTTGACAAGGGTTTAGGCAGTCAATAATTTTAAAATCCTCATATTTTTCAATATTATGAGTTTTTAAATGTCTACGAAATCTTTGATCTCTTTCTCC
>JAJLXW010000614.1:307-13433 GCA_030571515.1 Monosporozyma aquatica
GGGAGCGCAGACACAAAAGAGACAAAGAGACAAAACAAAGAGGGGACACGAAAACAAGTTTGACTCTTGAGGAACGAGGTCTTGTTTCACTAAATCTAGTTTTAGAAGTTACGTGATTACAAATGTTTCTTTAATTGTTGATTAAGTTTTTGGTGAATGAACCTGATTCTAGATGCAGGCTTTATCACATTCTCCTTTTTTCGTACCAAGTTTCAAACTCTTGGCAAAAGTGAATGATAAAATCTTACAGTCGAAACATTGGTGTACAGTGTATTGTACAGGGCGCTGCACTGTGTAGGTAAACGTTGTTGGGATCCAATTGTACTATCAAATAGAGTTCCCTTTCACTCCTAATAGCACAATTCTCTCCCTCTCTCTCCCTTTCTCTCGAGAGACATATTACCTCACTCCATGATCTCCACTTTACAATTGTATTGAAAGATCTTTGAAACATAATCGGCTCTTCCCCCTTCTTGGAGGGTACTTGTCCCATTTTACAGCGTGTTTGTTGCAGGTTACGCGGGCACATTACGGTGGATATTTAATATTTGAATAGTGGATCTTAGCCAAGAAAAAAGGAAAAATTATCCGATATTTTAGGTGGGATAGCCCCGCCCTATTGTCCCCGGTCCCTGTATTATCTCTAATTGCATTGTGTTTCCCCTAGTTGCTATTGTTCCCGCACAAAACAGCCGTCGGGGATTAATCCCACGCACCTCCTGGACAGCACAATAGCCCTATTGTATCCCACGGAATAAACACAATGTGTGTCACAATAAAACAAGGCCAAGGCTCCCATTGCTACAATAGCAATTGTTGTATGTATTATTTATCTCGTTCGTTTTATAATTACAGTATTCTTTTATTGTTTTTCCATTTTCACTGTGGGCTTTCTATTTTATCAATTTTATTTTTTTAATTTCTTGGCTAAAATTTTCCTCCCATTATTGATGCAAAATGAAATAAAAAATTTATTTCTTGGAACTTTTTCATCTTTTCCTTTATCGATTTTTCATATATAAGTTACCATTTTGAATTTAGAAATCTACCGTTGTTTCCTTTCTCGAGCTGTATATTGTTACTTCTTGTACCCTTCAAAAAAAAAAGTTCTTTGACTCACTCTATAACTGCCATCAACAGCACAACCCGTTCCTGTCATATTTTCCATATCAAGTCTAATCTTTTTATTCTTTCCTTTTTCCAATTTTTTGATTATAGACAATGTTTGCTTACAACAATAACAATGCAGCAACTAATTATCCTGTCCAAGCTGCTACCGCTACTACAATTTTGGCTCCAGGTTATTATATGGAAACATACCCTACGGCCTCTTTACAACCTTCCTATCAACAAAATACACAATTTGTATTGTCTCCAATGTTACAAATCACTCCAATGATCCCTCCAACACAACAACAACAACAATATCAGTACCAACATCAACAGCAACAGACCATTCAATCAAGTCCTAGTATGGGACATTTATATTCTTCATCTTCCTCTTCTTCCAATTCTAATTCAATGACCCAATTGCCTTCTTTACAAAATGTACTAAATTCAGGTGCTACCACTCCAACTAATACCATAGACCATTTTACAAAATCTGAATCTACAACAAATTTTAATTTAAATTTAAAAGCTAATAATAATAATAATAACAATACAAATAATACACATCTTTTAACTCCAAATTCTTCTACTAGAGCTTCATCTGCCCTTTCTTCTCCTGCTTTAACACCAATTATGTTACCCCCAATCAGTACTGTTGCTTCTAACAACACAAACTACATTTCTTCTTCTTCGTCTTCTTCTTCTCAACAACTACATCTGCCATCTCTTACTACCCAATTCCAAAATAATCAAGTCACTACTTTAACCGCTAAACCTTTACCACCAAGTAATATTCATTCTTTAGTCAATAGTGGTAGAACTACGCCAACAAAAAACATCCCTCCTACCATCATTATCAAAGAAGAAAATAATAATAATGATAATGATTCAAGACAACCACAATTAAAGAAAAATTTCCCTTTTATTACACAAAACAATATCTTGAACATCAACAAGAATATCATTACCACTAAGAAGCAACCTAAAACACTAACCATCACCAACAACAAACAACAACAACAACATTCAACGCCAACACGTAAGAGAAGAAGAACAACAAAAGAACAGAGACAAATTTTAAAAGATGCCTTTAATAAAAATAAAGCTCCATCAAAGGAGGAAAGGTTATCATTAGCTGCAAAATGTAATATGACTGAAAAATCTATACAAGTTTGGTTCCAAAATCAAAGACAATATTTAAGAAGAGAACAAAATTTGAGAGCTTTGCAATGTTTCCAAATTATTGGTTAACTTAACTTCACTTTTTCCCCTTTAAACATATAGATAGACTTACATAACTGCATCATATAGTATAACAAATATATATATATATTCTTCTTACCCCATCGTATCCTATTTATCTTAGCCGCTTTACATACCTACCACTTTTTTTTTCCAATTTTCACAAAGGGAAGAAAAGAAAAAGCGCTTGACAAAGGATTGTTATATTTTTATTTTATTTTAATATAATTGATTTATTATATATAAACATAGATACTAGTACTTGGATGGAATAACGATTAAAAGAAAAAAAAATGAAAAAAATTGTAATAACAACAAATTTATTTTTTTTAGTTTAACCTCTTCTTCTACCAGTGGTCTTGGTATGTTGACCTCTAACACGTAAACCCCAGAAATGTCTAATACCACGGTGAGATCTAATCTTCTTTAATCTTTCTAAATCATCTCTTAATTTAGATTCAACATTGTTAGCTAAAGAATGGTAGTCCTTACCGTCATTAATATCCTTTTGACGGTTTAAGAACCAAGCTGGAATCTTATAATGAGTTGGGTTTTGCATGATTTGAACAATTCTTTCTAATTCTTCTTGAGTCAATTCACCAGCTCTCTTGGATAATTCAACATCAGCCTTCTTACAGACCAAGTTGGAGTAACGACGACCAACACCCTTAATGGTGGTTAAGGCATAAACAATCTTGATGTTACCATCAACGTTAGTGTTTAACAAACTATTTTGAAAAAGGAGAAGCAAAAAGAAAATGATTCAATAGGTTTCACCGTATTGTTTTAATCTTTTTTTTGTTTTGTTTTTGTTTTGTTAGTATTTTATGTTTCAATGATTATAAGTTTATTATCGTATGGATATATGTAAAAATTGGTGGGAAATGTTTGGAATTTGGGCTGTCACTATTCTCGTGTCAAACTTTTGATTTCATTTCGTTATACAATTATCATGGGGCTTCTAGCTCAGAATGGGTCGGTAGATTTGTCATAATATTTTCTTTCACTTTATGTTTTTTTCACTCAAATTTCATATTTTTAGTTTATTCCACAATGCCATGGATTAGATTTCTTGCCTTAAGCACCTCAATAAATTATTCATAATATCATCCACAAATTATACTATTTTCCATATTAATTTATTATAAATTCGCTATTCTTTTAAACATACCGTAAAATATGTTGGAAGGAACCTTGTTCTTGGACAACTAAAGACATCTTTTCCTGCTTGGTGGGTTGTTTTTAACCTTTGATATTAAAAGTTATACTATACAAATTTATCATGTACTTAAAACCCATTGCTCTTCATCTACCAACACTCACTGCACTACACATTGGACTCACCCGGGGGGAATGGACAATACCCGATTGACACCATAGTGAATTGAAACCTACTACTACCTCATTGTGGATGGCAGAGACCACAACGGATGTCCTTACTGCCGTGAGGGTCCTCCTCCCAGCAAGTTGCTGTTGAGCGGGGCCCCACTAGGGCCGAGCCAGGCGGGACCGCAGTGTTCCCGTAGGAAGAAGGATTATTTGCTTCCACTGTTGGCAAAGGGAGACTCGGCCTACGGTAGACGAGACAGTGGGGCTGGCCGGGCGAGGTCTCAGCATACTCGAACTCAGTTGCCCCAAGGACAATCAGAAAATGAAGCCCAGACGCAAAGGTGAAAGAACGCACAAAATCTGAGAATTGCAAGTTTCCTAAAAGAGTATTTTATGTTTTTCGGTATCTTCGCTTTAAAAACGTCCGTCATCTTGTTTTCTGGAGGTACGGATGTGTGACCGTCTAGAATTGGAATTTCATAATGTAAGAAAACAGAACAGTGAATATTGAAAATTTTCCAAAGATAAAGAGATGCCCATCTCTATTTCAGGAATATAAAGTAGCTCACAAAGTTAAAGACAATACACTGCTTCTTTCACTGTAACCAACCATCAGTGCTTTAAGAGAAATATGTCCACCAAAACAAGACATTACTTGGAACAATTCATTCCTGAATTAGATGACTTAGTCGATAAAGGTTTATTCACCAAAAATGAAGTGTCAACCATAATGAAGAAAAGAACCAATTTTGAACATAGACTAAACTCTCGTGGCTCCAGTATAAATGATTATATTAAATATATCCAATATGAAACTAATGTAGAAAAAT
The DNA here is from genome assembly GCA_030571515.1 of Monosporozyma aquatica. Classification (NCBI taxonomy): domain Eukaryota; kingdom Fungi; phylum Ascomycota; class Saccharomycetes; order Saccharomycetales; family Saccharomycetaceae; genus Monosporozyma; species Monosporozyma aquatica. Next base: position 4,819 of record JAJLXW010000614.1, read on the forward strand.
TACGTACCAAAAGAGTTCGTAGAATTTTACAATCTAATAAATCTAATAGTGTATCAGATTTTTCTATTGCACAAAGAATTGGTTTCATTTATCAACGTGGTACTAATAAATTCCCACAGGACTTAAAATTTTGGGCCATGTATTTAAATTATTTGAAAAATAAAGGTGTTTCGACATCCTATAAAAAGATTCATACCGTATACAATACTTTATTAAAATTACATCCAAATAATGTAGACATTTGGATTAGTTGTGCTAAATATGAATATGAAACACACGCCAATTTCAAGAGTTGTAGAACTGTGTTCCAAAATGGGTTAAGATTCAACCCTGATGTTCCTAAGTTATGGTATGAATATGTTAAATTTGAATTGAATTTTATCACTAAATTAATTAATAGAAGAAAAGTGATGAATTTAATTAATGAGAGAGAACAAGAATTAGATATGTTAAATGAGGTGAAGGAAAAGAAAGGAGATGATGATGAAGAAGAAGAAGAGAATAACAATAATAATGGTGATGACCAGCTATCTAATCTTAAAGCGGTATCTACGGGTGATGCTATGAAGGATAAATTAAATGAATTACCAGAAGCTGATATGAATATGTTAGGTTCTCAAGAGACGAATCCAGCATTACGTGGTGATATTGCCTTGACAATTTTTGATATTGCTATGAAATCTCTTGGAGAATATTATCTCAATAGACAAAAGGGATATTATGCTGTATCTGACAAAGATACTAATAGAGAATTAAGAAAAGAGGTGGTGGAATTCCTATACAAAGAATCTGAACGATACATTAAATTATTCGATCAATTTAAAGATTTACAAAGGGATTATCTAATTAATCATATTTTACAATATTGGAAAACTGCTCAACATGATCTGTCCTTAAAGGATACTTTCCCAGAATACTACTTAAACAATACATTTATCGATATCATACTTAATATCAGATACATGACCGTAGATACCCTAGACATTGATCAATTACAATTGTCTGTAAAGAAATATATTGCATACAAGAATAAGTTGACGGATAAGGAAAGCAAAAGCTTACAAGGTAAGTACAAAGAATACATTCAAAGGACTTTCATTGATCATATGATAAAGGAAGAAGATCCAAGAACAAAGATTCTTGATTTGATCGTAAAAAAACTGTAATACTTATTCTGCATGTAGGGCGTATGTAATCCTCTTCTAAGAGCACATATACTTACTATACTATATAAAATCTCTAATAATAAGAAAAAAAACGTATAGAAAATAGGAGTAAGAGTTCAGATTATGCAGAAAGCGTGTAGTATGTTGCCGTGTGAAGGATGCCCTTTCCTCTTGGACTAGTAGTATTGATATAGTCAGTTTTGCCGCCATTTTTAAAAAATACAAAGCTTAGTCCCTTTACCTAAAAGGTAAAGACAACTGCTGGCACGGAGAACGCTAATACCCTAATCTCATTGTCATGTACTCATGTACTTGCTCATGGTACAAATACCGATACGTTTAAAACTTGAGCTGGAAAGGTGCCCGATATTGTGCACAGAACCCCATACTCCCATATATAGTAAAACAATAAAAATATTGCAGCTGGTTTAAATGGTTGTAGGTAATTGTAACAAACCGAGATAGGTGTATGTTGTTTAAACATTAAAATACTTGTAAAAGTAGACAACTATGGCTCATTACATACAACATGGTTAGGGGAGTGTGTATGGAATATCCCCCTCTATTTACTTTTGACCTTAAATGCTACTATTATAATTAGTCTGTTTATTAATGAAGTTAAAATAGTAGAATATTATATAGATTTTGCTTTACATTTCCCATTCAAATGTAATAGTCCATTGTGTGAGAACCACTGAATATGAATCAATTTACATCCAACTTTGTTGAAGGAAAAAATCATAAACTTTACTGGCTTTTACTGGATCAATATTTAATAAATCTTTACAGTCATTCCTTTGCATTTTCCCACCAGATCGTAGTAATTCTCTAAACATAACTTCTTTGATTGCCAAATATGGTTTAGGAAACATTTTCAATTGGATACATAATTGTTGTTCCGCAGATGATAATAATCTATAATCAGATCCATGCTGGATATCGTTTATGGTCATTGATTTCTTTCTATTCTTAGTATCAGTATGATCATGAGAATGGTCAGTTGCCCCATTCTTATGTGTTGTGCCATTGGATATGGATGGTGTGGCTCTATGCCTACTAACGACTCCATTTGCTAATGGAGTATGTAATGATGCATTACCAATCTTTTCCAAAGCTGCCACTTTAGCTTGTTTATCACGTTCATATTTCATACCTTCCTCCATAGTGGTAATACCATTTGATCTCCATTCTTGTAAAGTGTGTATTCTAGCTCTATAATTTAATTCATCAAGGATATCTTTTTGGAAATCTTCGAAATCTTTAGCTGTCATTAATCTAGCATAAGATTTAATCTTATTATATAATTCTTTTGCCTCTTTACTTCTCTTCTTATCAATTGCTTGCAATTTTCTATATTCCATTAAGCCATTTTCAAATAATAATCTTTTCTTTTCAGCACGAGTAGTTAATCTAGAATTATATATATCTAAAATGGTCAATTTCAATTCAATATCCAATGGTTGATCATCTGGATCAAATATCATATCTTTAACGGGGCCCTCAGCATCATTTTCAAATTCTGTTTCAAATTCCAATCTCCCTGGCATGAACCCCTGAACTTCATGACAACTGGGGACAGAAGCCATTGGTTTTCTTGGAGGTTCCAAGGGTCTATCTCTAAATGCTTCAATTCTTTGTCTCCTTTCTTCTAAGAATTTATCCTGTGTGACATCAATGGTCTTTGTGATATCAGGTATAGGATAATATGGGGATTCAATATAATATTTAATATAATGTTCTTTCACTTCATCTTTATCTCGTGAACTGATATGATCTGCAATATCTTGCCAATTACCTAAACCTAAAGTTTGTGCACCTTTAATTAATTGTAATTCTTCGTCAGCACCCCAATCTTCAGTTAAGATCGGATATGAATTAGTTTCTATTATTCTATAATCATGATATGGTCTATGATTCCCATTATATGAACCTTGTGCAAAACATGGTACACATAAATCATATTCTGGACATATTGCACATGTTATTCTGACTCTATTTGTACAATCTGATGAGCAAACATCACAATGGAACTTATTTGACATGGTGTGTTATGATATAATGGTAGGTTCGAAAGAAAGTTTTTGAAATTGGATAATTAATTCAAATATAAAAAAGGAATAATATTAGCTATTAATAATGATTAATAATAGTAGTAACATAAACAACACCCCTAAAAAGGTAAAATATAAACTTTAGATCAAATTAGAATACCATATTATATTGTCTTTTTTTTTTTTTTCATTTTTCAATCTTTGATCTTGAAAAGTTTCATTTTCTTCAATTAATTATTTAATTAAACTCAATCGGGCAAAAATGAGGCTTACAGTTTCGTTGGATGTGACATGGTGCCGTGACAGGTTTCGTGTGGGGTGATTTGTCCTGAAATGGGGACGACTTACACCCGTACATCTAGGAAATGTTCTTTAAAAACCGGCTAGATTACTTTTTTTAATTTTCCAAGAAGGGAAGTGGGAAACTCACAGATCTTGTGCGTGGGTTGGAGTTTTGTGCGTCTATGGGTGGTTTGTACACCGTTTGGTTACTGGGGGAGGCCAGGAGACTCTCCCCCGGGCCACCCTCGTGACAACTTCTCTAGGCGGGAGTGCCCCCACGCCACTAGGCCGGCCCGCCTCCCTAATTCTCCCCCAGCAGTTGCGCTTACGCTCAGCCCAGGGGCCATCTCTGGCAGAGAGACAGAGACGGGCAGAGGGCGATCCCAGATACTATGGCACTTGCCCCATGGCCGGCCGGGACCCAAGGGTTGGATCTGGAGGTCCCGCTGTAGCCGATTATTGTGTGTAGGTAGTGCTCCATTACCTGGATTGGATGGTTTGATATAGGTGATGTGGTTTAGAATGGCCTTTAAATGCTTTATTAAGAGACCCTACTATTGTTTATACTGTTTAAAGTCAAAATAGACCGACACTAGTAGACACAAAAATGGTACGTTAAATTTTATTAGAGTGAAAATGAGGAACCAATGAGTATTAAAGACGTGTGGATATTGATGGATATATATTGAAAAAATGTGAGATATAACCGATGACCGAAATATTTATAGGATGAATGTGATACTTCTTTCAACGTACATAGACAACGTCAAAAATGAATTATTCTTCTATAGGAACGTAATTTATCAATGGTACCATAAGGAAATATAATATGATTAAAGATGATTAATGAAAAATGCAGAGATAAAATAAATTGAGAAATATTGAAAAAAAAAAAATTAGAAGAGATACGTACGTGCATTCATTTAAAGTTGTAGATAAGACATTGTAACCAAACTCACAGTCACACTCAAATTATGAACCTCATATCAAAAATAGTTAACGAATATAAAAATTTACTAACACACGATAAAAAATTGATATAAAACTATTAATGTTTTATTATTGGCATTTTTTTTTTTGTATAGGGTAGAGTTAGAACTAAAACCGTTAAGCGTGCTTCCAAGGCTTTGATTGAACGTTACTATCCAAAGTTAACTTTGGATTTCCAAACTAACAAGAGATTATGTGACGAAATCGCTACCATTCAATCCAAGAGATTAAGAAACAAGATTGCTGGTTACACCACCCATTTAATGAAGAGAATTCAAAAGGGTCCAGTCAGAGGTATTTCTTTCAAATTACAAGAAGAAGAAAGAGAAAGAAAGGATCAATACGTCCCAGAAGTCTCTGCCTTAGACTTATCTCACCATAAGGGTGTTTTGAACGTTGATGCTCAAACTGCTGATTTAGTTAAATCTTTAGGTTTAGCTTTACCATTATCTGTCATCAACATCTCTGCTCAAAGAGACAGAAGATTCAGAAAGAGAAACTAAATTTGAAATATCTTATTCTCTTGTTGAGATATTCAAATTTATTTCTATTTCCTCCAGCCATTAAACTTTCGAAGATCTATCTTAAAGCAAAAAAACACACCCTTTCCAAATATTAAATTTTTTGTAGAATTATATAAATTATTACAAATTCCAAATAAAATATTACCTAAATTCATTCAGTTATACCCCTTTCTTTAACTAATTTTTAGCAAGCTTCCTCTTCCCTGTTACAAGATATCAAGCATATTCTTGGCAATATCTTTGATCTGTTTTAACTTATTATCTAAATGATCCTCTTGATGGATTAAAGCTTGACACCGATCATTCATCGTCTTGGCAATAACTTCAAATTTATAACTCAATTCTAATCTAGCTTGTATGACTTCTTTCATTAACTGTTGATGTTCAAGTGTAAATTCTTGTCCAGCTTGTAACCATTTGTTTAAAGGATATTGCACTACCTCTTTACAGTATTCTAATTCATCATTGGAGTCAGCATCTTCGAACAATTCTGCATATAACTTTTCCCTTTCTTCATATCCTGTCTCTTTCCTATCAAACAATAGTTCTTTTATAGGCGTAAAATTTCCTGGATTTATTGGAATCACATCATCTTCTGGCTCAGTAATGACCTCTCTTTCTTTACTCAATTTGTTCGACATCTGGGGGATCTTTGTCTTTTTCAAATTAGCCTTCATATTGACATTATCAATTTTATTCCGCTTTCTGTTCTTATTTATTGTATGCTCTGGTTCAATGACATTATTTATCTTCTTATTAATTTCTGCCATGGTGAGTGTACCCCTCTCAACTGGTTCAGATTTAATTATAGGGGAAGAACGACTATCTTCTGCCACTTTATCTGTTTTATTTTCAGTTCCTATGTTAACATTTTTATTCATCCCAAATTTTATAGCAGAGTCATCGTTTAAATCATCTTTATACAGGTTTGATGGAGAAAGAATATAGTCTGAAAAATTAACTTTGTTCTTATGTTTATTCCTTTTCTCTGAACTATTTTGTATCATTTTTGATTTTATGGAATTAGCTGGGCGGCTATTCGAAATATTGTTTATTGAGTTTCTATTACTTAAGTGCTCATTTTTTGGAGTAAAAACAAGTTGTTCTTTGTTGGCATCAGTATTACTGTATAGTGCTTCGCCATGGGGTTCTGTCTTGACCACAACCATTGCTCTTATCGTGGTTCTTCCTTGCTTTCTCCTCTCTATTTGCCCTAATCTTTCTGCTCTACAAAATAATCGCATTTTTTCCGCTTTTCGTCTTTTGATAATATTTTATTTTAATTCAATGAAAAATATTCATCGTTGAAAGAAAACAAATAACTACATTCAAGAATGTTGAATGGATAGAAAACAACATTCAGAGCCCAAGAGTTCTATCTGTCTCTGACCCCAATCCCTTTAGTCGGGTGTCGACAAGGTATTGGCAGATTTTATCTGCTGGGGCCCGCCGTGGAATCCAATTCACCTTTGAGGTCATCGGGGTGTCTAGACAACCAGGACAACTAACCCGTCTGTTATCCAGGGAAAGAAGACCTAATACGTAGTGTTGCGCAGTTTACATTACACACAAAGATTCTGTGCATTTTCCACGCAGGGAACACCTTCATAACTCAACCAGGACTACATATGGCAAGCATCCGAGTACAGTTTTTATTTACAAATATAACAGGAATACATTTGGTATCTCGAGTCATAATTATTTCTTATACTATATGACCATATTGTGTTTTAATAAACTGTATATTTTCAAATATTTGTTTATTTATCGTATCTTGTTCTTTGTTTTTATGGGTTGTGACAAACATGTATCGTGACACGCTGTCTACTATCAGAAGCATATATTTATCAGCATCTCTAGGTAGATTATGGATTGGACCAAAAATATCCATACTCCATGATGATCCAGGTTCACGATGGGAAGTGTAGTGATTCATACTACTCGTAAAGTGATAGTGTCTTGTTATTTTTCCTGGCATGCATACTTCACACCATAGCTTATTTTTTATGTTCATTTTAACCTTCTCAACGTCATCAAATAACATTCTGTTGATGGATTTTTGGATAACTTGGACTGGAATATGGTTCAGCCTCAGATATGCCTCTGATATAGAAATCCCTGGTTTGCGTAGCATAGGAAATTTATACAACAATAAATGCTAGCAACTATCATAACAACTTATAGCATCCTAATCTGACCAAAACATAATTAACATTTGTCATAAAAAGACATGGCACTGTTTTGGGTGTTAAATACCGAGGGTATCATGATACATATGATCAGAAAGAGTCGTGGTAGTCAATTATTAGCTATTGTGGCACCATAAATACAATTTTAGATTTTTTTTTGTCAGTTTAAATATAAAAGCAGACTCTGAAAGTCCCCTGGTACGTCATCAACATATCCAGATGGTAATTCGAGCTGCTTCAATAGATACAATGGCAATTGTAATACCGATTCACATAACCGAAATCAGATTTATCATCCTCAATTAGAATAACAAATATTAATTTGACTAAGGAAACAGGCTGTGAAGTAATTGAACCAATAATCCATCTTCCAAGCTGTTTAACCCCTGAAATTACAACATAGTCGTTTGGGACCATCCTTTTTTTCCGTGAACAATACTGTGAATGAATTTTTAAACAATTCTAGTGTTTCCTTTTTATCTTTAAAATATTCTGTGTGAGCTCTTCCATATATTTGGTTTCCAAGCTCTTCTTCCTTAATGTTTAAGGTTTGAATTCTTTTTGTTACTTCTTCAACTTCAGAAGCAACATTCTTTTGTTCAGTGTCCAGTTTTAATTCTCTATTGTTCATATCCACGTTGTCTCTTGCTAAGTTTTTAATTTCTTCTTTTCTCTTTTGAGTGCTTTGCCAAGTACGTTCCTTACGAACTTGTGAGGGGAAGTGGTTGGATAGTTTCTACCCGCTTTTACTAATTCGTCTATTTGTTTTTCTAACTCTTCACGTTCCTCCATGGATAATCTGTAGGGGCGATTATAGGTCAGTTTCGAGTCTGTTATGAGGTCTATACCGTGTTTAAACTTACCTGTGTACGAAATGGAAGTTGGTAATTCGTTACCGATCACGTCTTTAAATTCTGACTTTATTTGTCTCACTTCAGGGCACTCAATTGCAGGTTTACTAAGGGATCGCAGCTAACCGGGGGCATCCTTGAATCTTTTTTGATCTCGAATTTCTGATGCTCACCCATTTCAATGTCTTCCATATTAATTTTGTCCTATCGGTATATTTCCATAATATACTTTTGTATATTATGTTTTGGAGGGTCCATAAAGTCTTCTCATAGCTACCGAGGTCCGCAATTGGACATGCAGAAACCAAACTATCAGTAGCAATCTCACTTTGACTATCTTTAAACGTGAATGAGTTATCCAATATTTTTAAGTCTATTCATTTTTACAAAATTGTATGTTGACATCTTTATCTTTCAAAGCTTGTATGGCCTGATTTCTTATGATGTCTCTTTTTTTATTATTCGTTGTTCTTGTCTTCTTTACCTCATCAAGTTGATGAAGTCTCATACTAATTTGTTCAAGGTGGAGGTTATATTCTAATGGTAGTGGTTGTGGAACATT
>JAJLXW010000614.1:13462-24041 GCA_030571515.1 Monosporozyma aquatica
ATAATATATTTGGTGTATTCTGTTTCAATGGGTTTGGTAGTAGTACCGAAAGCTAACTGTCTGGGTGAATAGCCATAAATTGATGGTGTATTATTCACGGTGTCACAAGCCCATGATAGTTCATAGGGCCAACGATTCTGTGCACCTGGTTTATATTTCAATAATTTCTTAATCATTTGAATCGTTCTTTCAGCTTTAGAGTTGGCTTGAGGATGGTAGTTGGAGGAAGTATTGTGATGTAATCCCAGTTTCCTCATGAAAGTGGTTATGCTGCTGTGCATAAAAGCAGGGCCATTGTCAGAAACAATAACCTGGGGTTTACCGAAAATCTCGATAAGTGTAAGCAGCAATTGAATGACAACAGAATGGGTGAGACCTGCGCAGGTTATGAAGAAGGTCAGGTGGGTGGTATAGTCGACAGCAATAAGGAAATGTTTAAAACCCTTTACGTAATCGAGAGGGCCTGCAAAATCTCAGATTTGGATGACACCTGAATCTCCTGAAATGGTGGCAATTGAGGCTGGATGTTCACAAATTGTTGATACATTTTGCAATGTTCACAATTGCGAACAACATCGGTGGCAAGTAAGGTATGTTTGGGACTCCAAAGATTGCACGAAAGCAGTATGTGTTCTAGTGCTCTAGCCGGAGCATGGTAGGTAGTGTGTTTATCTTTTGCCGATTTTAAACATTCGCCTTCGTTTACTATGTCAACGAGGAAACTGCTATGGAGTAAGTAGAGATGATCATCGGTGGGTGGACTTGGCGATTGGAATTGAAATAGTTACGCAGAATTTAAGACAATAGAAGCTGGATAGTATTGCTACAGAAAACATCAACCAGATTTCTCTTTCACATTTGGTCTTTGACTGGTCGTGGATACATGATTTGATAATTCTTCTTCAATTTCATGTAAATCGAAATGGCATTCTTCTGGAAGTCACCATAATGCTTTATATCTTTATTTAATGATTCTATGATTGCATTTTTTATAATGATGTTTTCCCTTTCATTTATATTAATATTCTCGTCCATTTGGGTGATAACATCCATGTTCAATTTTATTGTAAATTCCGTAAGGGATTTGCTCTACCTTGGAAAATCTTCCATGGATTCTAATTTGAATGAAATCTTAGCATCATCACTTTCTTTATAGAATTTTATTTCTTCTCCTTTTAGGTTTTAAATTTATAATACTTTCCACTGTCATCAGATAATATAATTAAAACAGTAGTTTCCAATACCTTTTTTGCGAGATTATCGTCATTCTCTTCTGATAAAGTCATTCCAATTTTGAAAGAGATTTGCTAGATATTGTTACTTTTGAAAATCAAAGCAGCTTACCAAACAGCTACCACCCACGTTTTCAATAAATCCACTCATAGAACGAAATCTTTTTTCAATGTAAGACAATCAAAGTAGTAGCCTCCTTCTCACCATCAGGCTCGTGAAATTTCGGAAAATACTTCATCATTGAAACCCATTAATATAAGGCAGCAGTTCTATCACATTAAGCTGTCTTTTTTCTCCGATAATTATTTGCACCAGCTGCATCCATTTTGGATAGGACTTGTAGTGCTAACCGTAGTTGCAGCTAAAGTTTCGACTAATTAATGTTTTTTGTCGTCTACCCGTCATGGTGGCAGCTTCTGATAACTAGAAAAATTGACCAGAAATTACAGCAAGAGTAGCTAGCTATGTTGAAACACTGGGCTAAATGAGTTAAGAGTCCTTTCCTGTAGGAGCAGTAAGTTGCTCTGTCATATACGCCTCATCTTACTCCTTAGCCAATTTCTCCACATTGTTTAGGATTGTGTTTCTAAATATATGTTCCATGATATTGGTAATCATATCAGCCGCTTCAGCTGAATCAAATAAGTATATAGAACTCTTTGGTAATACATATATACGTGTGTTATTTACATATAATTATACGCTGTGCAATGTGTAAAATCTTATTATTATAGAGGAGCTAGTACAAAAGGCATTTCTCAGGCCTACGCACTTATTTTCGTTAAGATAGGAACCAGCTTTACTATGCACCCTACGTATTCAAATCACTACATGATTGATAATGTATGTCACAAGAGCATGTAATATGTTATACGGTTTGCCCAGAGAGGCAACTGCAATAGCCGCCTTTCTGTCATTACCCTTTTGGGCCAAGCGGCAACCACGGGTTTCCCACAGTTTTCGTTAAGAGAAGACGGCAAATTGCATCGTAATGGCGGTAAAGAAGACAAAACCTCCCGGCCTAAAACTTATCTTATCTTACAGCCGCAACGTGAAGAAAGAACACCTGAACTCAAATGTGTGTACCAACCCTACAACGTCATATAGAAACCAAACCCTCTTCAACTTCAGTTATTTTTGTCTCAGTAAGCTTCTCTACCAGTTTGATTTTTCGTCTTAGTCATTTTTCTTAGAAGTTTTCTTTTTTTTTTTTGTGTGAAAATGCCCTGTTACCCAAAAGGGTAATGCCTTTTCACCACAGTTGATTGATATCAATTTACAAAAATTTCAAGAAGAATCGTATCTATGAAACCACTTTGACATATAAATATATTTCATATCTTTGATCGAGAATACTTCAGGTTATTATAATTTTAAGCTCATTTCATTTTTAGCTTGAGCATCCCAAACATCAACAGTACAACATCACAAAACTAATATGACTGACACTAGAACTAATGTTATCGATTTGGTCGGTAACACTCCATTAATTGAATTGAAAAAATTACCAAAGGCTTTAGGCATCAAACCACAAGTCTTTTGTAAATTAGAATTATATAACCCTGGTGGTTCCACTAAAGATCGTATTGCCAAAAATATGATCGAATATGCTGAAGAAAAAGGTATTATTTCTCCAGAAAAGACTACTTTAATTGAACCAACTTCTGGTAACACTGGGATTGGGTTAGCTCTTATTGGTGCCATTAAAGGTTATAGAACTATTATCACTTTACCAGAAAAGATGTCTAATGAAAAAGTTTCTGTCTTAAAGGCTTTAGGTGCAGAAATTATTAGAACTCCAACCAATGCAGCTTGGGATTCACCAGAATCTCATATTGGTGTAGCTAAGAAATTGGAACAAGAAATCCCAGGGGCTATTATCTTAGATCAATATAATAATGCTAGAAACCCTGAAGCTCATTATTTTGGTACTGGGAGAGAAATTAAAGAACAATTAGATAGATTAAATAAATTTAATCAATTACATGCTGTTGTCGCTGGTGCTGGGACTGGTGGGACCATCACTGGTATTGCTAAATATTTGAAAGAAGAAAATCCAAAGATCAAAATTGTTGGGGCTGATCCAGTAGGGTCCATCTTGGCTGTTCCAGAATCTTTAAATGATACTCCAGTGGCAGAATATAAAGTGGAAGGTATTGGTTATGATTTCGTTCCACAAGTACTTAACAGAGATTTAATTGATGTCTGGTACAAGACTGAAGATAAACCATCTTTCAAGTATGCTCGTCAATTGATCTCTAACGAGGGGGTACTTATTGGTGGTTCTTCTGGTTCTGCATTCAGTGCTTTAGTCACTTATTGTGAAGAACATCCTGAATTAACCGAAGATGATGTCATTGTTGCTATTTTCCCAGATTCTATTAGATCCTATTTAACTAAATTTGTCGATGATGAATGGTTAAAGAGTAATAATTTATGGGATGATGAAATTTTAAAGAGATTTAATCCAAGTGTGAAAGCTACTACAAATACTGAAAAAGATATTTTCCATGGTGCTACTGTGAAAGATTTACATCTAAAACCTGTTGTCTCTGTCTTTGATGATGCTAAAGTTGCTGATGTCGTTAAGATCTTAAATGAAAATGGGTTCGATCAATTACCTGTTTTAACTCATGATGGTAAATTATCTGGATTAGTTACTTTATCTCAAATCTTAAAGAAAATTTCTACTGGTGCTATCACTAAGAGTGATTCCATTAAGGGTAACTATTTCGATTTCAGTAAATTAAACAACTTTGATGAAGTATCTTCATATAATGATAACAAGTCTGGTAAGAAGAAATTCACTAAATTTGATGAATCCACAAAATTATCGGATTTGAATAATTTCTTTGAAAAGAATTCTTCTGCAATCATTACTGATGGTTTAAAACCAATCCACATTGTCACCAAGATGGATCTATTAAGTTACTTAGCTTGAGTATGACCATCCAAAGATTAAAAAAAAATATATATATATTAACAAGATTCGTATTCAACATACCTTACTAATAAAATTCTAACAAAATAAAAACAAAAATAAAAAAAAGATTAAAAATTTGGCATTCACTTTCTACTCATCATTCCACCCCACTACTATTTATTTATATTTTAATGTGTATAATTTTTATAAATAACCAAACATCAAAATACATTCAACATTGTAATTATTATTTCGTAAGAGTGTCTTTTATTTCTTATTTATTCGCAAGAGCCTCTTTTCTATGGGCATTTTCCACGATCCCATTGATTTTTTTTTCAATTAAAGAACTGAAAAAAAACTAATAAAATATAAGAGAGAGTATTGAAGATGAGGAATGATGCTCATGTATATAGTAAATAGTAATATGCTATAAACATATACAATTCATACAACCACACACCTGGATAATAGGAGGGAAAAAAAATTAAAAATGATGGCTACTGACCCAAGAAGAAGAAAATCCCGTCATCTTTTAACACCAGAGAATTTATCAACATGTATACAAGTGAGTAATATTCCTAATGATTGGACATCAGATACAGTGACCTCTGTAATTGCTGGATCTGGTAGGATTATTGACATTAAAGTTAAGAATGATCCAAGGTCTGGTAAATTGACATATATTAATTATGATTATGTGTCAAGTAGAGAATGCGACGACGCGTATGAATTATTGAATAGAATAGATAAATTCCCATGTAAAATAGAGAAAACCATCCCACCAAATTATAAAGAAAGATTAGAGGATATAAAACAAGGTGTGATTAAACCTGGGCTGGAATTGAATAGAGATTCTTATCCATGGTCATATTCTTTAGAATTACCATTTCAAATGGTGACAGCAATACCGATTCCTAGAAGACCCCTCAGTACTAATACAAGTAGCAATAACCCACCTTCCGGTGTTGACAAAAACATTAATATTGCATTCCCGGATATCTTAAGTAAAGCTTCACAACATTTACCGAGTTTTAAAGAAAATATGATAACTGTTGGTGACAATAATGATGGCGATTCAATCTCTAAGAATTTAAGTAAGATCCCACCATTGCAATTAATTGAAATGTTATCAAATTTGAAAATATTGGCGAATCAAGGTATATCCAAAAAGGATCAATTAAGTCAATTTTTACAAACAAATGATAATTTAATTATTGCTATATCTCAGTCATTATTAGAAATGGGATTCTTCACTGAAGAAGTAGTGACAAGTGTGATAAAGAGTAGTAATTTGGGGAATATTTCAAGTGGCCCATCTCAATCTTATGGCAATGCCACATCCCCATCATCATCGTCTTCTTCTTCAGTGCCGTATAATAATACTAATAGTGATAATCTTAACAGCCTATCGCCTCCACCAGCAAGTACAACAAATGTTACACAACAGAATGTAAATTACCAACCGCCACCACAATCACGCACGCCACCAATAGTACCAACTGCAGTCCCAGTTGCAGCGCCTGCTAAGTCTATAAACTATACAAAATTACAAACATTACCCACTAATCAACAAGAAATGATTAAGCAAGTGTTGACTTTAACAGACGACCAATTGAGCCAGTTACCTGCCGACCAACAAACCATGGTGCATAATTTGAGAAGGGACTATTTAATATAATTTCTAATATATGGCACTATAACCACACATATGCATTCCATTTTGTGTCATCTCTGTATCCTAAACGGGTAAAGACGGCGGCGTTTTCCTAAACAGGAAGTACAATACGGGATATCCCAAGACCCGGCATCAAACCCGGCAGCGGCATTTCCAAAAAAACCCTCCCGGAGTTAAAACCCGTTTTCTCGAAGTTTCCGCGGAACAAAAACAATATTTTTTTGTTTATTCTTGACACAAGGCGAAATTGCCGTTTTACCCACTCTGAATGGCCTCTTTGGCTGTGGAAACTGATAGTGGTGATTGATTTATCACGGTGAGACAAATATTCGGACAAATGACTAAGCATTTATTATAACTAAATTTAATAGAAATATATATATATATATATATATATATTTCACATGTAAATCAGTTCCTTTTCCATTTTTAATTTGTGGAAAGCGTTGTCTTATACATGGCATGTGAAAGAGACCCCCAACTAACTCAACAAACTTATAAAGATAACATAGTGTGTACATATTTCTGAATAAGGTGTAGAAATAAGATCTAATAACTAGTTCAACCTGGTTTTTGTCTTATTATTATTACTGTTATTTTTACCTGCTGACTGTGGTTTACCAAAAAGTACAATTAGCATATCCTCCTTTCTCAACTAAAGGGGTTCCTTAAAAACAAACACAACATTATGTCTTTGACTAATACTACAGATATGATGATTTCTTCCTCAGTGGGAACTTTCAAGAAACAACATTCCCACAAAAATGTTGCAGTGACAAGATCTACAGGGATTGAATTCTCTCCTCCTGTGACCCATGATATGGTTAGATCATTATTTGACCCTACTATTAAAAAATCTTTGTTTGAAATTATTATCCTAATCATTTTATTATCAAATTTTATCCTAGCTTATTACCTTTATAATAAAATAGGCCTATCCATGACGAGAACGGTTTATTTGTTCCAATATATCTTTTGGAGGTTATCATATAATCTAGGAATTGGTATTATTCTATATTATCAATCAAATTACGAATCTTTAACTAAATTTGTATCCAAAAGGGGTATATTCCAAAAGAAAAACAAGACCCATTCCAAATTGGCATCGTTATTACAATTTGAATTAAAAAGTAAATTACCTGAATTAGAAGACAAAAATATCATTTATACATATCCAGATGAATTAAATGTATGGTTAATCTTCAGACAATTTGTAGATTTAATCCTGATGCAAGATTTTAATACATATATGATCTTTGTCATTTTATCTTTGCCATTAAATGATTTATCATCATCAATTTTTGCAACCCCATGGAAATCAATCCTTGGGCTAATTTTAATCCTTTTCAATATTTGGGTTAAATTAGATGCACATCGTGTTGTGAAAGATTTTGCTTGGTATTGGGGGGATTTTTTCTTCTTACAAAAGAATTCAGAATTAGTATTTGATGGAGTTTTCAATATTTCACCACATCCAATGTATTCAATTGGGTATGCTGGTTATTATGGTCTCTCATTAATCTCAGGCGATTATAAAGTGTTATTAGTCTCTATCTTTGGTCATTTCTCACAATTTCTTTTCTTGAAATATGTGGAGACACCACATATTGAAAGAACTTATGGTGGTGGTAGTGGTGATGACTCGGGGGAAGATTCAATTATTCTCTCACAGGGCAATTATGGGATTGATGATTTAATTACAAGAGAAAATTATGATTATTCAAGACCATTGATATCTATTGGTATTTGGTTTGAAAATTTTGATAAATTAAGAATTAGTGATACCATCACATTATTGACTCTTCTTTCATTAATCTCATGGGTGATTATTTATCAACCAAGTGATATGACTCTTTTTGCCTCTACATTTGTTGTTAAAATAATCTCATGGGGTTTAATTAGTACAATACTTTGGAAACAACATGTGTCTAAATGGTTTACTAAATTATATTTATCTAAAGGGTATACCCAGGTGTATTCTTATCAAACATGGCAATTCATTTACAATTATAGTCAATCAATAAGTTATTGTTTATTAATACTTCAAACATTAAATCAAATGATGAAACAATATTCTCAGGATTCAAATTTCACACATGATATGAATGATATTATATTTGGTATATTATTGTGTGGATTACAGATTTGGTGTAATGAAGAGATTAGATTTGCTATCTCTGATTTTGGTTGGTTTTATGGTGATTTCTTCTTAAGTAATTATATTACGCAAAAGAAATTAACCTCCCAGGGTATTTATAAATATTTAAACGATCCAGAGACTATTCTTGGTGTTTCAGGACTTTGGGGTACTGTCTTAATGACTCAATTTAATCATAAAAACATTATATTAGCTACATTATGGACCATAACAAATTTTATAATGATTAAATTTATTGAAAGACCACATATGATTAAATTATATGGTGACGATAGTATTAAGAGACAAAGTGGGTTACAGAAGACATTATTAACTATGAAACCAATTAGACGTGTTAGTGAACTTGTTGATAATGTGGAACGATTAATTATTAAGAAGTTATTATTAACCAATAATAATGTGGAGGAGAGTATAATGGATGATGATGATGATGATGCGATTATCACCACGAAACGTAAAGATTGGAATGATGTTCTTGAACGTGCGATTTTTAATGTAAATAAATTAAAATTAAAGCATGATAAGATAAGTGGATGTGAATTAAATTTATTGAATATAAATGAAGATTATAATTTGATTTTACCTCAACAAATCAATATAGGATGGAAAATACCATTGAAATATTTTAATGACAAGACAGATTGGATTGGATTATATAAAGTGATGGATACACAATCTAATATGAGACATACCCTTGTATCATCCAATGATCATTGGCAATATATTGGTACCCATTCAATTCATATGAAAGAAATTAAAGAAGAAGAAAAGAGTGGGAATATTTTCATGGAAGGTGAGATTATGTTTGATTATAATAAGTTATATTTGGAACCAGGTATTTATCAATTTAGATATCATGGTAATAATTCTCATCAAGTGATTACCATTTCACGTTCATTCCAAATTAGTTGGCCACAATTAAAATTGAGTTCCTTGACTAATTTCATTGAGTCACTTAAAGAGTTTTTGTATGAGGTTAATTGTATTAATCATTTATCCAATGGGTATGATTATGTTATGTTTACTAATAAGTTTACAATTAAATCATTACAAAGTTTAATTAAAGATAATATTGGTATCACATTAAATGAAGAATATATTAGGAATGTTCAAGGTAATGTTGAAGTTATTTGTAATAAATCCTGGGAGATAAAGAAGATTTTAGATGATTTGGAGTGATTTATGAAGCTTTGCGTGTGATTATAGAGATATATGATATATTATGGTTATATGATTTATATATATATATATTTAAAAAAAGGATAAAATGAATGAAACCGAAAAGAGATGAATATATAGATGGGGCGGGGCGAACGGGGGGAAGACGAAGCGAAAGGAGTAAGTTGTTAACGTATATTTGAATATATACTACTCGAAGTTCTTCTTCTTCTTCTTTCTGTTGTAGTGGTATTTGTATTATTATTATTACTACTATTATGACTATTCATACTATTAATACTTGATTTTCTTGAATTTTTAGGTGTATATAAATGATGCGATGGCATGTTAGTATGAGAAGTATTAGTATGTGAATCAATGATAATAGCACTATCATCATCAATAATTTCAAAAATATTTGAATGTGGTGGGATTGTTGATGATGTCGATGAAGAATATTTTTTATTTAAATGATTTATTGTTGTCTTTAAATTATTATTTTCTCTTTTCAATTGATCAATTTCTCTTAATAATTTAATTACTATAGCATCTTGTTCATTTTCCATTTTATTTATAATTTCTTCACGAGATAAACGTCTTTGTTTAATTGTTGTTGTATTTGACATAGTTAAAATTTGATGAGCTTGATTCTTGACCATTTTTCTTTCCAATTTAATTTCTACAGTAGTGGAAAGGAATTGTTCATATATATATAATATATATGCGATCTAATAATAGTAATATATTTCCCAATATTTGAATGAAAAATTGATCTTGATAGTGTCCTCACTTTTAGTTGAAAAAAAAAAAGAGATCACAAAATTTGGAAAATAAACGGAGTAATGATCTATTGTCTATTGTGTTGGAGAGATAAGAGCTGATAAGAAAGGTATGTACAGTTTATTGATTAATAATGGTAAGAGAGAAGGGAAGGATGAGTAGAGTGAGTATATATATATATATAGAATATATATACAGGTAAGGACAAGTATGTATATGTGAGTCACTGAGACTTTTCAGTAGAGGGAATAACCGTTTATTTATGGGTGGGGGAACCGGCGCATGTTGAAGTGCTGAGCAGTCTTTGTGATTCCTTGAGCACCACTCAACAAGAAGAGACTGTTTACGGTGCGATGTATGCATCCACCGCTCACCCAGTGCAGTATGGGGAAACTTGAAGATGCCACTGCTTGCTGTTACGGCGAGCAAATTGAAGTGTGGCTAATGCTTTCCTTCCTGGAGACACTTTTTCTCTCCTTTGTCCTCTGTGTTGTTACGTGGATACACTCCACGTTGCTTTGAAACCTGGGAACGATGCCAAGCCAGGGGGTGGAGACGCCCGAAGAGACCACGTTGTGGGTTTTGCTGTTGGGTTGGGACTGCCACATGTATCAAAGGTGGCCTCAGTTGGTATGTATAAATGGTATATAGC
>JAJLXW010000614.1:34032-58652 GCA_030571515.1 Monosporozyma aquatica
ATATAGTTATATAAAACTGGTTATTCAACAATGTTGAACAAACGTTTGCTAAAAATATAGCAAATGCCATAAATAGTCCATGGATAGCAGGAAACTGCGATTCATTAGGATTAAAGCCGATGATTAAAAATCTTAAGAATTGAGGTTGGATAATTGTTAAAAGATCATTTAATGATTCAAAAGATATTGCAATCAACATCTTAACCCAAAAGGTGTTCCATATGGCAAATAATAATGAGTTTGAATCATCCCACTTTTGCTGCTCCCAATTCTTTTGTAAATCCTTTGTAATTTCAGGAATATTTATATCCACGGGCGGTAAGGGTAAATGGTTTGGATCCTTTAATGATTTGTTTTCATATGTTTCCATTATAAAGGGGTTCATCCAAGTAAAGAAAAGGTTGGAAAAGATGTGGTTACTTGGATACCAATTATTATCATCATAAAATTTTCGTAATTCTTTCCATGGCTTAAATTCAGAAGTCATATAAACAAGAATATTAATAGAATTTGATAAAAGTAATACTTGGAAAATAATTGAATATTTTCCCCTAGTTAAATTGAAAACTTCATTGGGGAAATGGAAATATGTTTGTCCCAAATGGTAAGTTATGAAAACAATTTGAAATAAATAAAAAAACATTTGAGTTCCTATGGAACAGATGCTGTAAAAATAGGCTAGATATTGTGTTGGGAATGAAACAAACAACACAAAGAAAATATTTGTTAAAAATGCTAATTTTGTAAGGATTCTTCCATCTGTCATATAAAGTAGGCCTGAGAGTAGGACAAATTGTAACGAAACAGAAGAGAGGTGGATTAGATGTCTGCTTGATATTAAATTGAATTTAAGGACATTATCCTGGGTATTAAATGGAATTTTCCTCGTATTAACCAATTTATAAAGTTGCATACAACCGAAAAATATAAATAAAATAGCCTGCGATGCCCAGATGAGTGATACAAAGCAGGGATTCAAAGCATTGGTTTTGCTATCAATGTAAGGTTTCAACCCATTTGGGCAACTGGAAAGATCACATAAAAGCATTGGTAGTATTCCTTTTTGCATATATTCTGCCTATTCCTTTTGAATTTTGACAGTAATAAAGTGATGTGTTGCCTCTAGTATGAAATGTCAGAGTTCTTTTATTCCAATTTCTTCTTTCCTTAAAAAAAAAAAAAAAAGGTTAGAGCGGATAATCAGCTTCGGCCGAATCTTGCAGCCATTAATCTTAGCCTTACCGCACAAAAAGAAGAAGCAAAAGTGATAAATAAACTTAGCGGTTTTTAAAGAAATTATATATGATATATATGTATGAAGAGTATTCAATAAATAAGCTAGGAAAATAAATAAATAAATAATAAATATACAAGGTAATTTGGTCGTGCAATAAAAAAATTAAAGTAAAAACATTAAGAAAGTATGAGGAAATTAACAACTATGGATAAAGACTTTACTTGTAGCTTAGTTACCAGCAGCAGCCTTTAAGTTCTTAATTTGGTTTAGAGCAGAACCGGCCTTGAACCATTCAATTTGTTCGTTGTTAAAAGTGTGAGTTAATTCGACATTGAATGGAGAACCATTTTCTGGGCGGACAACCATGGTAACGTTCTTACCTGGGGCTAAATCTTTCAAACCAATAATATCAATCTTGTCAGTTGGGTTGATCTTATCGTAGTCTGCTGGGTTCTTGAAGTTTAATGGTAATAGACCTTGTTTCTTTAAGTTAGTTTCATGGATACGAGCAAAAGATTTAGTAATAATGGCAAACCCACCTAAGAATCTTGGTTCTAAAGCAGCATGTTCACGAGAGGAACCTTCACCAAAGTTTTCATCACCAATGACAACCCATTTAATACCTTGGTCTCTGTAATCTCTACCAGTGTCTGGAACACCCTTGTATTCGCCAGTGTAAACGTTTCTAACGTTATTAGCTTTACCATTTTCAGCATTAATGGCACCAATCATATAGTTATTAGAAATGTTTTCTAAATGACCTCTATATTTCAACCATGGACCAGCCATTGAGATATGATCAGTGGTGGTCTTACCAACGGCTTTAATTAAGATTGGCATATTTAAAGCATCTTTACCATCCCATGGTTTGAATGCCTTCAAGACTTGTAAACGTTCAGAAGTTGGGGAAACAATGACATCAACAGCATCACGATTAGCTGGTGGAGCTTGATAAGTGTTAACACCGGCGTCATAACCCTTTTCTGGTAACCCATTACCGAATGGTGGTTTCAATTTGAATTCTTTACCATCTTTATCCTTTAATGTATCAGTTAATGGATTAAATCTTAAATCACCAGCAATGGCTAATGCAGTGACGATTTCTGGAGATGCCACAAAGGCATGAGTTTCTGGGTTACCATCATTTCTTGAAGTGAAATTTCTGTTATAAGAGGAGACAATTGTGTTCTTATCACCTTTCTTGATATCTTGTCTATCCCATTGACCAATACATGGACCACAAGCATTGGCAAGGACAATACCACCGAATTCCTGGAAAGTTTTTAATTGACCATCACGTTCAATAGTGGCTCTAATTTGTTCTGAACCTGGAGTCACAGTGAAGATTGATTTAGCTTTTAACCCATGAGAGGCAGCATCTTTCACGATGGAGGCGGCACGAGACATATCTTCATAAGAAGAATTTGTACAAGAACCAATTAACCCAACTTTAACTTCTAATGGCCATTTATTTTCCACGGCGACGTCTTTTAATTTAGAGATTGGGGTGGCTAAATCTGGGGTGAATGGACCATTAACATAAGGTTCTAATGTACTTAAATCTAATTCAATGACTTCATCATATTCACAACCTTCATCTGCAGATAATAGATCTTTTTGATATAATTTAGCAAAATCAGCAATCTTACCACGTCTGGTGGCCTTTAAATAATCGACCATTGATTTATTGAATGGGAACACAGAAGTGGTGGCACCAATTTCAGCACCCATATTACAAATTGTACCCATACCGGTAGCAGAGAATGTATCGACACCTTCACCGAAATATTCGACAATCTTACCAGTCCCACCTTTCACAGTGGTAATACCTGCTAATTTCAAGATGATATCCTTTGGAGAAGTCCATCCGTCCATTTTACCTGTTAATTTAACACCAAGAATCTTTGGAGCCTTTAATTCCCAAGCTAAATCAGACATGACGTCTACGGCATCAGCACCACCAACACCAATGGCTAATTGACCCAACCCACCAGCATTTGGAGTGTGAGAATCTGTACCAATTAAAAGAGCACCAGGGAAGGCATAATTTTCTAGGACAATTTGGTGAATGATACCGGACCCAGGTTTCCAGAACCCAATATTATATTTAGCCGATGCGGAGGCTAAGAAATCGTAAACTTCTTTATTTAAATCGATGGCTCTGGTTAAATCCTTTTCCCCGCCGACTTGAGCTTGAATTAAATGATCACAATGGATGGTAACAGGTTTGGCCACTTGTGGTAACCCAGCAGACATGAATTGTAAAATAGCCATTTGTGCGGTAGCATCTTGACAAGCTACTCTATCTGGTCTTAATTTTAAATAAGAGACCCCACGTTGAATATCTTGTTCATGTGGATTATCTAAATGTGAATAAAGAATCTTTTCAGCATAAGTTAATGGTCTATTATTTAATCTTTTTTTCACGATTTTCAAATTTTCGACATTTTGTTTATAATTAATGAAAGAGAAATCTTCTAAAAGGTTTTGATTAACTTTTGAATCTCTTGTTAAATTATTTGTCACTGTTGCAAGAGTACGACGTAATGGAGTCTTCAAAATATTTGAAGAACGAGCAGACAACATTGTTGTTGTAATTTTTTTTATTTTTCAAATATGTGTATATTTGGTTGTTGGGTTGCCCTTTGTGTTGTTTTAGAAAGTGTAAAAAGAAAAAAAAAGTGAATCAATGAATCAATTAATAAACTAATAAATTGGTTGTAAACTCACTAACAGATGATTATACTTCTTTTTTTTTTTAAGGAGTTCTTTTTGTTCTTTTATATATTTTTGCAATTTTGAAAAAAAAAAAAAAACTGAATGAAGTGAATGGAAATTAAAATGAAAAAGATAATTCGTCAAAGGGAAAGGATAAGATTGAACTGTGTATATATATATATATAAACAGCTATGTCGTTCGTTCAATTGACTGAAAAAAATAATTTATTAATTAATAATATACTGGTAATTGCGATGATGTTCTTACTTACACTTATTATAGTAGACCAATCCAGTTTCATGAAAATTTCCATCAATCACATCACATTAAAATAATAATAATAATAATAATAAATAATACTATGTGATTTAAAGATGAGATGCCAAAATCACAGAGATTAAACCAACGAAATCTTGTAGGCATAATATTACTGCCATTGGTTTATCTGTGGTGACTTAAAGAGGGAAGACACGGTCATTTTGGTAGAAAACATCAGGAATCATCCGGGGACAATAGCCGTGGACAATGGCGGGACAATAGATAGCAGAACCAGGGTTTGAAATATCGCGAGAAAATGGGAGTGGAAAGGACCAATGGGACCAAGAAAAAAAAAAGGGATCATCAACGGGAAAAAAATGCGTGTGACCTTTCCCGGAATCTCGGAGACTGCTTGGGGCATTCCCGAACTCTCGCCTTTCGTCTTCCTCTTTCTCTTCCCGATAACGCGGCTTCCGACGCATCGGTGCAAATATCGGGTTTTCAAAACAGCGATGTCACAAATTCGTTATAAAAGAGGGAGGGAATATTATTATTATTATTATTGTTGGGATGTAAACATCATATATAAGTTATATAACTGAAACTAACCTGAAAACTAAACTCTTAAATATGATGAAGCGGTTTCTAATGTATCATTATCGGAACTTAATGAAGGAATATAGTTCTTACTACTACTACCACTTGACCGCCTCTTATTACTTTGTTGTAATGATTTAATATCGTTTGTCAATTCATGTGACACTGTAGTGTTTATCTTGACACTGGGTATTCTAATATTCTTATTAATAATATTAGTCTTGGCAGATGTGGTAGTGTTTAAACTTCTAAGAGTTTGTTTTAATATGATTCTTGAGGACATTTGGTAATGTTTCTTTGTCTGTTTGTTTTCTATATGAATAAAAAGGCCCCTCTATATTAATAAAAAGGCCCCTTCTGTTGGGATACAATCATGTTGGTTGAACAAATCTTCATGCCTTTTTATATCTCCTTGGTCAAGCAAGAAATACCTTTCCAATCTACCGAACAGTCATTCAACTTATCAGTAATAATCAATCATTTACTTTATTTAACTCAATACTTTCTTTTAAGGATACATATTAGATAAGCCTCTATCTCTATCAAATAAACATTCTTCAATCTTATCATATTTAGTCATAACCACATTTCCCTCTCCTTATCAGCCACCTATTATTTTGTTTTGTCTTATTTCTATTTAATCTGTCACCATTAGCCTCCAAGAAGATTATTATTTCCCATTTTTTTTTCCATTGCCCCGGAGTTTTTCTCTCTGTGTTATTATTATTGTCATTGTTATTATCTTCGGTCAAACGCCCTTTTTTTTCTTTCTTTCTTTTTGGTTATTTCATTTTCAAAACAAATCTCCATTAATCCGAAATCTTTTAGTTCCAAATCTAAGCCCTACTTTTCTCAATACTGAGGGATTAGATAGGGTTTTTCTTTTTGAAGATATAATAAAAGAACTATTATTATTATTATTATTATTATTATTATTATTATTATTATTAAGTGTAGATACAGTTATACAGACCTATATTACTTCCTTTACCTCTCATCTAATGGATTCTTACCTGAATTATTACCATTACCACTATTTGTTCTAGGTTCAATCTCTAATGATAATTGATATTGAATCTCAATATGAGGAACCTCTTCTAAGGTACTCTCAATCATCGTTTGAATATCATCAAACCGTTTCAATTTATAATGAACTCTTTTAAATGTTAATATCTCCTCTATAATATCCACTATCTTACCTCTTTTACCAAAATTTATAATATCTTTATTCTTATGTAAATAATCTGAATTACCCGCAATCGTGAATGTTAAATCAGATAAATAAACACCAAAGAAGGGAACACAGGCAACATCTTTTATACCTCTTAATTGTGCTCTATAATTATAAAAATTCCTCTTTGAATCCATTAAATTGTTTAATGCACTTAAAATCTTAGTGAAATTTCTAGGAATTTCCTTCCATGTCTTCTTTAATCTATAGATTGGAGAAGAATATAATGCTGAAACAATAGCAGTCATAGAGGAATAATTATTTAGTTCTTTACAATGTTGTGCTACCATAATGAAAAATTGAATATATCTACATCTTTTCTTTAAATCATGTTGTTTCACTATTGAATATGAAACATAATTAGTTAATGAATTAGCATTCATAATAAATTTCGATATATTAGTGGATCCACCCATATTACCATATTTATTACC
Source organism: Monosporozyma aquatica (assembly GCA_030571515.1). Taxonomy (NCBI): domain Eukaryota; kingdom Fungi; phylum Ascomycota; class Saccharomycetes; order Saccharomycetales; family Saccharomycetaceae; genus Monosporozyma; species Monosporozyma aquatica. The sequence goes on from JAJLXW010000614.1 coordinate 40,509, forward strand.
CCATGCTCTATCAAGACATTCAAACATTGAGATTCTTAAATATAATTCATGTTCCATTATGGTTAATTGAGTAGCAAAAATGTATGGTTCAATGTTCAACAATTTCAATTTTTTCAATCTAATTAATGATGATGGTCCACTGAAAAATGAATTACTATTATTATTATTGGTAGTAGTAGTAGGAGTAGTCCGACCAGTATCGTTACCATTCTTATTATTATCTTTTTCATAAATATTAATATCCTCAGGATTTAAATTATTATCATTACTCTTATTCTTGGTTCCACTGGGATTTTCTTTCTTTGTATCAACTGGATCATTAATTAAATTCTCTTTAATCTTAATTAATAAATCTTCAGCACCAGGTATCCCCTCATTAATGGCTAATCTACCAAATTCTTCTAATGAGGATAAACCAGGTTCTAAATAATATGGTGTCCAATACTGTTGTAAAAATGTTTTCATAATATTAATAACACGACATTTAATTGGATTTAATTTATTTTCAATCCATGTATTATATTCATCAAAATTTAATTCCTCTGGTGGACATAAATTATATCGATAAATTAAAGCATAGAAAAATTCCTTTGTAGTCATTATACTTCTGAAGGCAATTAACATAGTAACATTAAAGGATGGATCAATAACTTCATGACTTGTTAAATGTTCCAGTAATGCCTCTTTTGTACCACCTTTAATTTGATCTTTATTATCATAAATTAAATCAAAATCATATTCACTTTGTAAATACCATTCAATATTATAATTATGTCTAATTTTCTTATTACCAATGGTTGTACGTTTTTTCTTTTTCTTTATCTTATCCAAAATATTCGTAGCTTCCTCATCCTCATCAACTTCATCCTCTTCTTCTTCACCTTCAAAATCTTCATCCTCATCATCAACATTTTCATTATAAGATTCATCAGAATCAGAATCGGAACTATAATTAAACCATGTATCTTGTTCACCTCTTAGTAATTCAGTGGTTAAATCATTCTTCATCATTCTTGCAGCATAATTTAACAAATTTTCTCTTTCCTCAATTAATTGTTCCACAATCTCGCAGGATAATCCTGTAATTTCAATATATTTCTCGCATGAAACCAAAAAATCTTCAGATAAGTCTAAGAAATCAAGATTATTAAACTCCACATCTTGTTTAATTAAATGATTCATTAATTTTCTAGATTTTCTTTCCAATTTAGTAGCTTGTTTATTTAAGAGAATTTTTTCTAGTAAAATAGGTTCATTAAAATCAATTTGATGATTGGGTCTCATGGATGCAAATGTGTAAGGATCGTTTAATGTGGTATGTTGTGCTGACATAATTAATCTAATTAAAATATCGTGGAATGACTGTTTAATATCGAAGAATTCAGAAATGATTCCCGATACAGAACCCATTGCATGTTTTAAAAACTCTTCACTCTCATGATCTATAGACTTTGGTGGTTGTTTAATTAAACGCTTCAGATTAATGAAAATAGTTAAATCCAAATTTTCCAATATTTCAATCAACGTCGTATTTTGATTAATTTGTTCATATGTCTTGGAATTCAAATTTAATGTTCTTATTGCTCTCTTAGATTCGGAATTCAAATATTCCTCACTCTCTTTAACATTGAATTTCTCTTGAATCTCAGTGGCAATCTTTTTCATCGAGACTAAAGTATCATTACTTAATGGATATTTCTTCTTTTTATTGAACCTTTTCGATCTAGTAAAGGTTCTCACATGGGATGGTCGCGTCCCCATCGATGACATAGAAGCCAAAGATACACTGTTCAATATATTTCTTTCCGATGTCCAAAGCATATCATTATCTAATTGTGTCGAACTATTATTTGCACTAGGATCTGTACTTCCTGTAGGTACATTAATCCCTGCAGCTAATGCAATTGCATTGGCCATTTTTAGTGGTAACGCACTTGCAGATGACCGTGCTGAATCAGCACCAGAAACTTTACTATTTTCTCTAGACATAGTGGATAATGTCATACTCGAAGCCTTTGCTTCCAAGGGATATATAAATTTTGAGAATGGATTGGTCCATGACCCCCCACTGAATGAAACTTGGAAGAATCTTGGTAGGATTTGAGGAATATTTTGGAATTCATTATTATTTAGGACAGATGTTTGTAAGATTTGATGCAACATTTCCACATTCTTCACTAGTCTGAAAAAATCATGATCAATATTTTCAAAGATTGTTCTAAGAGTGGTATTTTGAGTATCAATATTAGAGTTGGCTTTATTTTGGTTAAACCTCCCTTCATTAGTACTTGTGATTGATGCAAACCTGTTGCCTGTTCTGGGGGAATAAAAGGAATCAATGGATTCTCGTGGTTTGGCAATTAAGGTTCCCGTCGTACTAGTACTGGCATTTCTGTTATTCATCGCCTCTGTGTCAGCGGATGAAGAAGTTTGATTTGGATCCTCATTTTCCTTGGATACTTGACTAAAATTCATACCAGAGTTATCAAAATATACTAAAGAATTCAAATCAATTCTAGATAAAGAATTAATTAATTTCTTCAATAACGTTTTAATCTTCTTATTACATTTTGCTTGTTGTATCTGGCTTGATATTAGCCGACAAGACAGTTGGGTAAAAATAAGCATATTTGATAAGATGCTCATAAATTTCTTAAAATTAAAGAAATCATTCTTTAAGATCATATCGTGTGTTAATTTAATGTAATGGAAAGTTAAGTCCTCCAATTCAATCCACGTCTTAATATCTTTTGGGTGGTAGTAGAATAACTCAGGTTTAGCCATGACAGCATGCCTATAAAAGGATGTTGGTTGCTCAGATTGATTTTCTCTTTGACTAGTATTTTTAGAATCTTCCATTGATGGGATTGTGTCATCTTTAGAGCCTTTGTCCATCTCAGTTGCGCTTTCACTATTCATGTTTGGTGGTACCGGTGACTTTTCAGATATATTATTTACGTTTTTCTCGATGAATCCTTCAGATAGATTTCTCGCTCTTAGATCTACCAAGTGGTCATCCGATGGGAAACATTTGGGGATAGTATTTGCCATTTTATCAACAGATGTAGCAGACATTGGTGGTGATGGTAATATGGAGTCGCCAACCTTCATTTTATTTTCACTGACAGATACCAAGGGGAACTCAGAACAGTATATATCTAGTTCTTTATTGTAGTAGATTAACTTATCAGATAATTGCTTCGAATCAGAAGAGCCATCATTATTATTAGTATTTGAATTATTGATGATCATAGGAACTGGGGTCCATGTGGAACATGTGGGGCTATGTAAACTACTAATGATCATTTCTACTTCCTCTAGAGATAAAATATTAATCTTTTCATTCTTGGTCCGAAGTGGTTTGCTGTCTGATTTAAAATCGTTTGATACTACGGATTTCTTTTTGGCGGTAGGGCCAATTGCCATATTATCATCATCATTACTTGCAGTGGTACTAGTGACATTAGTATTATTATCCTTGGCTACTGTTATATCGGTAAACTTAGTACTTTCTGGTAAGATTAAAGAACTTCTCTTTGTAGCAGTGGTTGACGTTTCATTACTTGCAATAGAGTTTTTCCCCAAAGAATGTATACTATTTTGTCTTGAATAACTTGGAAATAAGTTTGTACTATTTCTTCTACTGTTGTTATTGTTGCTGGTGGTGGTGATGGAATTGGTATTATTAATTAAATTTTTCCTTGCTACTGGAAGAGGTAGACCCAGAATTACATTATTTTCGTCATCATTATTTCCATATATCACAGAAGAAGCCCCGATTGTTTTTGTTCTAAATACGCAATTCACATTTTCTCTAAAAGGTCTAATAAAAGTATTTGGGAACCAGCCTCTATTTACTTTAAAGTCAGAATTATTAGTATTGGTATTAGAATTAGAATTTGGAATAAAATTGTTTGGGTATTGTACAGTAATACCGTCCCACCAACCACTTGGTGATTTCGCTAAGACATAAATTGTATCTCCCTTTTGAAAGAATAGTTTGTTGTTATTATTAGAGAAGGTAGTACTAGATGCTTTAGTGTTAGTGGATGTGTTCTCTTTCTCCGCAGAATTGGCGTTGTTATTACTATTGGGTGCTGAAGAGTTTGAATGTGCAGATATTGATGTTGATCTAAATAGAGGTGAGGTGTAAGAATTTGCAGAATTAGATGAAACAGAAGAAGAATGATGGTGATTTGATAAATTGAAATCATATGCAGCAATCACGATATCTACTGTAAACATGTTCCCATTATTACCACCAAACATTTGAGAATTGTTGTTGTTGTTATTGTTGTTGTTGTTATTGTTATTAAAATTATTGCTTGAATTTGAGTCATGATGACTATGGAGATTATGTACTCGATTACTCAATAGGGACCCTCGCCTTTCTATACTTGTTTGAGGTGTATTAAATTCATTTAAAGAACTAGTATTACTTGATTCAGTTGAAGTAGAAGACACAGCCTTTAAAGGGTTCAGATCTAAAGCCATAGGTGAACCTGGCAAAACCATTGTAACGGAGGAAAAACAGAATCAGTTATATGTTTTTTATAGGTGCGACGTAGGTAGTATAGCTGATGGAAATCTAATTTAAGTGTACTTTACTTGTGTCTCTATATATATATTGGACCTGCAATATATATTCTTGTGTGTAGTCCTAAACCAATAAAAAAAGTTAAAACTGTAAATGTTTTGAAAAAAAAACTTGTTTCCAATTGCAGGAAGGAAATAGACGAATAGAAGTATAGTCTCTTTGAAGTTATAAACAGTTGCTACTAATCTTGTCAGATGTGAGATGATAACCGCTAGAAATGTATCAGACCTTGTAGTGTACCCCGTTTATTTTCACTTCAAAATATCAATCTCAAAATCTGGAATTTTTTTTTAACCTGAAATTTTCCACCAAAAAAAGAATAATGGTAGAGTCGAAAAAGGAGACCATCGTAACGAAGGAAGAAGGGAAGGATGTCCCTATATTATGTTCATCCCACAGGGGGGAGTACTCCTATTAATTCGAGTTAATAAACCCAAAATAAGAAGGAAATGAATATTAAACATTTATGTAACATATATAACTAACTTTGTATATATAGCAAGGAAAAGAAAAAAGGTGACAGAAAATAATAAGAAAGAGGGAAAATCATAAGAATAAGAATAATAATATTATTAATAATAATACCTGAAATATTAGGTATGTGAAGTGTGATTAAGATTTACAGATATTTGTGCATACTTTGCTGTACCCACTTGTTAACCCTATCATTGATGGTATGGGCATTCCTCTTAGCTCTTTCTGCCATCACTTTGAAACGGTCTCTTAAATCAGATAGGACTTCTGTATCACGTCCAATATTCTGTTCAATAATTTCTTTCATTTGTCCATAATGAATTTTACCACCTTTGACAAAGTCTTCACACCATGAAGACATTATAGAGCTTGTATCCATTTTATAAATTCCTTGTGAATTGAAATCAATAAGATATTTCCCTTCTGGCTTCCAAATTTCTTCTACTTCTGTATTTGGCCATTCATCCGAGGTAGTAGATATGTAAAGAGTACTCTTGAAATTGAAGGTCTTATCGTTATCATTAAACATTGAATCTACGTTTGGGTTGACGCTCCAATTAAATTGAACCACTTCATTCCCCTGGAATGTCAAATTATTACTGTCTTTGTTGTTAACAAAGAATAAAATCAATTGAACAAAAAAGGTAATCAACTGTACTATCCCTAGCACCACCAAAAGACATAGAATAATCATTAGAAAAGTATCTACTTTGGTTGGAGGTTCTTTAAGGTTTTCACTCTTTCTTGAAACATTATCTCCGGTAGTAGTAGTAGGACTCTTCTTTCTGGTAAGTGGTCCCTTCTTTGCTGCTTGTGACTTTAGTTGGATACTAGCAGACGATTTAGAATCCAATTTTTTCTCTTTCTCGTTAATCTTAGCTTTTTTATTATGTTGATTTTGTGAATTAGACGCAATTTTATGTACTCGAGAATTACTATCAGCCTTATCAAAGGATTTAATATCTAACTTCCCCACAGTAATACTTTTTGAATTTACAGTAGTGGTATCATTTTCACCAGTTTTTGAATTTGTGTCACTTCTATTTTTTTTGTTCACAATAATATTATTACTTGAAGAAGTGGATTTTTCCAAATTATTTGATCTTTTCATAGCAATTGAGTTAGAAAGTTGCTCAATTTGTTTATCTCTTAATGTTGCATTGGATTGGAAAACACACTGATTTTCAATATCAACATCAACTAATTTACCGTCTTCAATGTTAAAAGTGGGGTCCATATTTAATAAACTTTGCATACCATCCGTTTCCTCATTATTTATAGGTACTAAATTTTCAAAATCAGAATTCGTGTCACCACTAGCAGATGATAATACATCTGATGTTTCGTAAACATTGAAACTATATTCACTGTTAGTGGCTTCTGATATAATATCTTCACTTGGAGTTGGGGATCCAGTTTTGTTCATTAAATGCTCGTTATCCTTATTAGTACTAGTAAACTTCTCAACAACACTCCATTTATCCCTCTGTTGAGACATTTGGTTATAGGTAAATGGTAGTTACTATTAATCACTTTAAAAAATGAATAAGTAGATAAAAAGATGGAGATGAATTTATGTGTCACGATCAGCAATATCAGGAAAAAAAAAGAATTATAATAAGGTAACCTTTTTTTAAAAAAAACTATTTATATTAAATTCACAATTTAAATTTTGTTTTCTGTTTAACCAGGTTTGATTGTTTTATTAAATTGATAATCTTTTGCTATTTCCAATGAATATTGAAGTTAGACGATTCAATTTCAAAGGTAATCAATCACAAAAAAAATGTATAATTTTATCAAAGAAAAAAAAAAGAACGGACTTTTTATCAAAATAAGCCCTAAACAAATGGCCTTAGGGTTTGGATACTCTTTTTGGATAACCCTTTTTTTATTTTTTTGTTATCAAAGCCCTAAAGATCGGTAATTAAAATAAGAGTAAGAAGTTAAAGCTGAAGGAGTTAATTAACTTGAGAGCGTTATACTTTTCCAACTAGATACAGATCCACATTATCATTATAGATCCACTGGAGCTGATTCAATAGGGAAAAGTAATAATACACCATGCAAAGAGTGGGATTTCCAATTGAACTTTACCGGGCAACAAACAGTCTTAAAAGATCAGGTATTCCACAACGGGAGATGATACGATCAATAACATATTTACATTCAGGGCTACGGATACGGGGGTTGAAAAGAGATCCAGCTACTTATATGCTGAATCCTTATGGATTAACTTATGATAAGGTTAATAAAGAGAAGACAGTGGAGACATCTGATTTCTTTTCCAGGATTAGAAACCATCTACCTTTAAATAAATTCAATATCTCTATTGATAATCAATTATTATTACAATGTTTCACACATAAATCGTTTGCACATGGTAAGGTACCTTATAATGAAAAATTGTATATTATGGGTTCTCATTTTTTGAAAATGCAGGCATCGTTACATTCAATCAAATCCCGCCAACCAATAAATAATAACCAAGATGATAATTTAATTAATGGGATGAATTTTAATAATCTGGGTTCAAAGGATAGTAAACAAATGCTATCTGAACACAAATTATATAAAAAGATGAAATCTTTAGATTTAGATAAATTGATCTTTTGGAAGAAAAGAGATACCAATGAAAGTAATTTATTCAATGGGGAACCTAAAATTGTATCATCAGTATTAAATTCTTTAGTTGGTGCTATACTGTTGACAAATGGTATTGAGAAGGCGTCGTTATTTGTTGGGGACGTGTTATTCGATGAAAATAAAGCTTGAAGACAGAATATACCTTTGTACTCCCAATAATAATGGAAAAAATAAGTCATTAACCCTTAATCTGCATATGTATATATATGTTTAAATCTTAGATACTCTAGATCACTAGCGTTATATCAAAACTTACTGTAAATAATAATGTACATCCTTCATATATTCCTTAAGTGACCTTCTTGAATGCTGGAAACGAATGCATACAAGGATATAAACTATGATTATGAATTATAAATTATAAAAAGTACAGATGTAGACATATAACTAAGAAGATGACCGTCATTGTATCACAGATATTTGCTATTTGCGTATAAGCAAAAAAATATATTCATAATCCTTTGGCCTCCCTTCAAATGAATCTACATGGATTGTCAAATTGTCTCTATCGAAGATTTACAAGCCTTATTGAATATGTATCAGTTTCATTTACCACCAATATGTCTTAATTTCTCCACAAATCTATCCGTTTTCAGCCTGTTCATAAAACTATAGTTCCTTTCTGGCTGTGAATAAGTCATGTGTTCATCATCTATCGTCATACTATGCTTATCCTTTAACCGTTCTATCTTTTCCTTCTTCTCTTTGGGTTTTTCAGATGTAGGTGATAAAGTGTTAACATCAATCCTGTCAAACAATAATCCTTTACTTGGATTTGATCTAATTTGTGAGGTGGTCGATGTAGGTGTAGTAACAGTATTTTCGCTTTCATCATTCAAGCTTAGTGAGCTTTCATAATTTTGTAATTTTTCAGCTAATCGAAGGGGTTTAACCTTAGATGAAAGATTCGGCGATAACACCATCGAGGCATCCATTTCGTTGACTAAGGTGACATCATTATGATTCACTACAGTATCTTCAATTTCTTTGCTAGCATTTGCTAAATTGACTGATTTTATCTTAACAATTGAGATCAAATTGCAAAAGGCGAATGTTAAATCAGCAATAGCAGTATTGACAGTAATAGGTGGTACCAATTGTTTAAAGGAGGAATAATATCTGATCGAAGTAATTAAATGAGATAATGAACTTTTCAACAATAAAATTTCATTGGCAACTTCTGGAACGATTGATAATAACATCACTTCTTGAAGATTCTTTGATATTTGAAATACTTTAGTGAACAATTTCTTTCCCAATTCTTCTGGTGATAATGATGGACCGTTTATCCCGGTGTTGCGGTTAACAATGGTGTAGAGACGTGTACATAATAATTGGAACTCTTCTATTAAACTTAATGGGATATGACCAGTTGAATCGAGATATTCATTGAACTGTAGAGGAGGTAGCTTGTCTGTTGTGTATCCCCCCTTGTGATTCTTTAATAGCTGTATTTCATTCTTTAATTTGATATTTTCTTCTCTCAATATATCCAATTCAGTTGTAGCAGTTGGGGTTTCCTGTATTCCAAAGTTTTCCAGAGGTATTGTCTTATTTGAATTGTTGATATCGGAGCTTTGTTGTTGTATCGTAATAGTAGCCAAAGGTTTATTGAAATCAAAATCATCCTCCTGTTCTTGTTCCAATTGTTGTTTTCCTTCTGGGTGGTTATCAATAGGATTGAAAGCTTCTGGTACCGCGGAAATCATCACTTTGTTTGATGACAAACTCTCTTTACTTTCTACTTTTGTCAGTGATAATTCCATAAGATCTTGATCTAGTTTTCTTTCCAGCATGTCTTGTGGTGATACGGTAGAGTCATCAACTTCAGGAGTAGTCTGAGGTTGATCCATCTCTGCAATATGTCCTTCCTCATTTGCAATATGCTTTTCCCCTTCACTCTCTTTATGTCCCTGTTCCTCTTCATCAGCATCATTGTTATCTTCTTCTTCTTCTTCTTCTGAAGACCAATCGATTGAGGCCTTTACTGGGTTTATCACAGTTTGCTGGATAGAATCTTCAATGTTCTTTATGGTATCCGTATTCTTAGAAGAATTATCTTTCAGTGGAGTACTGGTCACGGTAATGACCTTTTCTGGAGATTGTTCATCCTCAGTTTTTTCCATTTCATTTAAATCAATGGTATCATATCCACGTCTTTCAATTTCTTGTGCAATATCATTTAATAAATCATTAAATCTTCTTTCAGATAAAGAAGATAATTTTTCCCTAGCCAAATTTCTCTTTTTATGGAAACTATCAATGGGACCCAAACTAGACATATAATCTCCGCTATTTTCAGATATTCTTCTCTCTAATTCATCATGGACGTCAGTACTTAATTCTAAGAATTGAGTCTTATTGAGACCAGATAATTTAGACCGAGCTTTTTCAATTGAATTACTTTGTCTCTCAAAATCAAATTCATTTCTCCTTGTGTTCGTAACGTTAAAATAATTTTGTATCTGTTTGTAATGCTGATTGAATGTCAGTATATGGTCAATTGTCATCTTAATTAATTAGTTGGTTTCACTTTTCTTTCTTGTTTGTGTATGGCCCCTTAGTTTTCTTATGAGAAATATATATAGGTTCAGCTTCTAATTTAGTTTCGGGAAACTTTTGTAGCGAAAGACTTGGGTTGCAGAAGTGAATTTGTATGGGTTTGGAAAGTAGCAAAGTATATTCCATTATCTTATTAAACGCGTTAAGTTCATTTTTTATTAATTCTTCAAACTTGTTTAATTTTTTCGCGTTGCTTTACGCGTTTGTGTCACAAAATGATGATAATACGCTTTACGATTTTTATACAATAATGACAAATAAATACAACGATTCTTTAGCATATTTTGGTTGTCTTCGCCAATAAAGGTTATGATAATATAATTTTTTATGGATATATATAGTGTTAAAGAATAAAAAACTTTTTTACAGTTGTATGTTTACTTTTACCTTAAGAAACCCTTCTTTTTTTGAGGAGCAGGAGATGCTTGATTTGCTTGCGAGGAGATAGACATCTCTAGTTGATGCTTTTTTTCTTCTAAAGCTTTCAATTGTTTTAATAATTTATCCTTCATTTCTTTATGTCTAGCAAATAGTTCTGTTTCAGATTTTTGTAATTTTTTCTCCTTTTCATTAACCTTTTGTTGGAATACGGATTTCATTTCACTTTCTAATTTACTTAACTTAGCTTCATGTAGTTTTTGTTCTTCTTCTTGTCTAGCCAAGGGATCGAACTCTTTGAATACTGTGTTATCTTGTTTAATACCTAATCCAGTCAATTTACTTGATCTATAATCCTCATATAATATATTATGTGTCTTTTCACGTAATTCTTCTAAATATTGTCTAATTAACAAGTCACGAAGATAATTGAAATCTGAATGGTTTGAATTTTCCACTTCAATGATCCCCCATGGATATTGACGTCCTCTAATGGTTTTATTTGGGTCTTGTGGATCTTGAATAAAATCATTTGATCCGACAACCGCGTATGGTAAGATATTATACAATTTAGTGGCCATTTCTCTCGTGTCATTATCATCTAAATTATAAATTGGTGGTTGAAAGATGTCAATTTGATGATCATTAATTTGTTTCATAATCGTATTTTTAAATGAAATAATTTCTTCATCTAACATTATATCAGATTTAGCAATCACAGGGATTAAATTACATTTCTTATGAATTTGAGAACAAAATTCTAAATCTAATGGTGTTAAGCAATGCCCCGTGGGTTCAATGAAATATAAACATGCATGAAGTCTCATATCATCAAATGGGGTTCTATCCACTTTATTTTCGAAATCAAGATATTGATCAAATCTTCTATTTATTTCATTAACGATAGGAACCCAAGCATTAGTATTATTAATGTGGTTACCAAACCCAGGTGTATCGATCACGGTTAAATTCAATTTAACTCCATTTTCTTCAATTAACGCATTATGAGTCTTAATTTTCACTAATTCGTTATCATTGTCTTCATAATCCTGTGGAATATCGCTAGTGTCATTAATAACATCAGCATTGAATTGTTGGTTGAAAAGAGAATTAATTAAGGTAGTCTTACCTAAGCCAGATTTACCTACACAAAGTAAGTTAAAATTGAAACCATTTCTAATTGATTTTCTATGCCATTGTTTAGGTAGATTAGCGAACCCCACATAATTTGTAATTTGTCTCTTAATAATTTTCAAATTTGGTTGTTCTGGTAACACTTGACCCACCACATTGCCATCATTAATATTTAAGGCTTCAATTTCTTCATTAATAGATGCTGTAGCATGATGATGATCATCATCGTCATACTGAACCTTGACGTGAGAATCCTGTGGGGACATTGGTTCTTGTTTAATTGAAGGTTCCTGATGGTATGATTCGGTAACAGATTGTGTATCTTTGTTATTACCGTTTTGATGATTTGTGGTTGAACCATTTGGTGGGAATGGGACCCCAGAGAAACTGGACTCCTCTCTCTTAATAGATGTATGGTCTTCCGGATAGCTCATACTTTTGTCTCACGGTACGTCTTATTTGTCTAGGTAACTGGACGGGTCGGATTGGATATAATCTTTTCGATCAGTCAGCTAGAGTTCTTCTCTTGATCTTGATCTTGATCTTTGAGGCCCATAGTTTTTTTCACTATGTGTTTTTTTTTTCTCTTCAGGGTTGGAATCAAAAAAGAGGGTAACCCCCAATATTCAATGGGGAAGTGACACAAATTATTTACACTGTATTATTTGTAGTTCGGTGGCCATTTCATAGGTTAGGTTGGTTAAAGGTGAAGAGATAATAATCTATAGGAATTATTGGGAAAAAAGATTTGTTTCAGGATTTTTTTTATGTTTTCTTGGGAGGATTCTAAAATTTAATGTTTTGATGGGAACTCCATTTAATTAAACCTTCCTGTAAAAAATAAACAAATTGATAAGATAAAAGAGAATTGAATAATTAATATAGAAAGTACAAAGTAATATGCTACTTAGTTGTATACACATTCACCAGTGATGAATCTCCACCAGATATTTATCCAAAGCAGTAAACAGCTTCTTGATCTCATGACGTGACACAGCTTCCCTTAACATAACAATTTCAATGGGGATTCTACCATTAAAATATTTTAATAACTTTTTGAAAAGAATCTGAATATCTGGTGGTTGATCTGAAATACATTTATACAACCATCTTTTCTCTAATGCAGTGACTCTCTCTGGTTCTAAAATAATTGTATAATCCTTTTGTAAGTCAGGATCATCAAATTCAAAATGATCATCTGTAGAATTTGTACTCCGGCCTTTGATATTCAACAAATCATCTTTATCATCCTTTTCAAGTCTTTCCATATCCTTTAAATGTTTTTCAAAATGCTTTGATGATTGAGTAACGGCATCTCGAGCCTTTGCAGTAGCCATCCTTTTCCTATTTAAAATTTTCTCCTTATTCCTTTTATATCCTTCATTCTCCAATTCTTCATCGACTGCAATTTTAATCCTCTTATCCACCCTGATAAATACGAACGTCAGAACCTGACACACATAACCATGTCTTAATAACCAACTTAACACATTTAAATATACTCCCTTATGTTCTTTACTTGGTATTAGTGAACCAAATGGTTTGGGGCCTTGTTTATTTAAGGGTAAAGTTTTGGGGCTCCTCTTGGAATAATCTTCTACTTCTGATAATTTACTTAAGAAATAACTTAATGATGGTAATGAACTAAATTTCTCTTTGAACACTAGTTCATCATGAGGGTATGACACAGATAATGATGACAAGGGGGAAACGATATATATATTCTTGGAACTTAATGGTATAATGACTCTAGCGTGTCTCCAATAGATAAGATGTAATGCACAGGATCGTAAGATATCAGATGTAACAGGCCCACGGTCCAATTGTAATGTTTCAGAGATAATATGATGATACGCATTTAAGGTAGTAGTAGGTTGCACGTTTTTCACAATTTGACCCAAGATAATTCTGTTAATATCTTTCAAGTTGTTAGAATGAGACGAATTCTCCAAATTTTTCAAAATATTCTGGGGTTCATCAAGTAATAGCAATGCATAATTTAGAATATCCTCTTCTGTATCGAAGGGATCAGTTAAACTATCTGGTTTCAATTGTGGGTGAGGTTGATTCTCTGATGAATTTAAACTAAACTGATCTCTTGAGATTCTTAAAAATTTATTATTAGTGACAGTACCCAAATATGAGTTATTTAAGATAGGATTAATCTTATAATCTGGTAAATGCTGAAACTCATTCTGGATAGGTATTTGTAAGGAGATCATTCTACCACCAAGGTTAACACAAGCAATTTCATTCTTATGAATTTGATCCACACATCTTGTTAAAGATTCCGCTAATGTAGATTTAGCTAAGATCCGTTCATATAAATACTTACCTCTTTCTGATGGAGTTTTTAATGATTGATATATATTCGAGTTTTTAATCACATTTTCCCTTTCTCTCATAATTATTTCACATTCGTTAGACACATAATTGGACTTGGATTGTAAATACCGTAACAAGAGAGATAGTTTGGCTACAACTTGTTGATAAATGTCATCAATCCTTTCATTATATTCAATCAAAGGTGGATTAAGGACAAAACATACATGGAACATATTCATACTCTTATCTAAATCATGGATCTCCAAACTTTTATCATAATTGGCTTCATCGAGATCTAATGATTCACGCATTTGATTTAGTAGTTCTGATTCAATCAACTTATTCTCACTTGTGTGTTTTGAAGTCTTGGATGATGATGAACGGGATGCCACCTTACGATTACGTGTTACTGAGGAAGAACGAGATGTATCCCTTTTGTAAGAGGTACGTTTTCTATGCTTAGATTTTCTCCATTCTCCTTTTGAATCACTATGAATAGGTAGCCCCAAGAATGCTAATTGATCGATAGTAAACTCAAATTTTGTATTACAAAGTTCCCTATCTGGACAACAAAATTCTGCGACAAATTCAGCGTTAAAACCAAAAATTTTATCAATATCTTGGAAATTCTCCTCTCTAAAGAAGAATTCATTGATAACTGCTTCGTTGGCAATATATTCGTCATCCTCTGCGTTATACCCATCCTTATCATCAATATGAGGAGGAAGATCGACGTTGTCATTTTCATTAGTTTTATCAAATAATTGTAGTAATTGATCACCTGTAATTACACTGTTTGTAGCTGCCTCATTATTATTATTTGTACTCGTTGTGTCGTCATCGTCGGTAGTGTGTAAACTTTGCTTAGTACTGTGGTCCACTAAAGATAAATGAACTTCATTTGAAGGAGAAGACGAAGAAGAGAAACTAGATGAGATTGATGAGGCAGAGGAAAGGGAATCATCAACATAATCTGTAGATAATTCACTTTCGCTTAACCCTTCACTAGAGAGCCAAGATTTGGTCTCTGAATCACTTGATGAAGATGCAGAAGATAAACTTGATTGTGACGAGACTGTTCTTAATGAGTTTCTACTCCTTATTGAGGGCTCTAGATCCAATCTGAATTCAGAAGTTGGAGTAATTTGATTCCCACGACGTCTTCTTCTCTTATCCCTATATTGACTGATACTATGTTTCTTCTTGACCTTGATGGTGGAGTTAAATTTATCCTTGGCCATTGTACCACCATTGGTAAAAAGTTTATTATCCTGTGGTGATAAATATTTGATGTCTATGGGCATGGAATAAGTCGAGGTGAAAGTTTCAATGGCATCGATCTTGGCGGGTGGATAGGAATATACCATTAATGGTCCCGAATGTGTGGAGATGGTCAAATGGACCCCCAGAAGATACGAATTGGGCAAGTATTCGCTCATTGCTCGTACTGTATGTCCTTGTGTACTGAGTGTAGATATGCTTTATGATCTATTGATTAGACGTAATCTTGAATATTATTTCATGAAAAAGTTGAAAATAAATAAAGTCCTTTAAACTTCAGATGGATGGATGGATAGACCTTCAACTAACCCATCACCAGGCTTGGCCAAAGGTATAAAAGGGATCGTCAATGAACGGTGACAACTTTGAATATGTCAATCAGTTGGCTAAGGGGGTAAGTGATCAAGCTCGTTCTACAAGATTAGAGACAGATAAGATTGAATTATTATTGAAACGTGTGGCTAAACAATCCACAATCTCGTATGATCAATTATCTCAAGAGGTCAATGATGAGACTCAACGTCGATATGAGGAGAATATATCACAAAAAGATGAAATACAAAGATTAATTGAGGAGAATTATAAATTAATATATGAGATTGAACAAGAAGAATATATGAATGGTAAATTTATGTCAATGATTGAAAATGTTAATATTCAATTAGAATCTATTAAGAGTTATATCATTGAGATTAAATTAACTAGAGAACAAGATTTGGATAATTTCCTATATGAGAATGTTCATAGTAAGAATAAAATTGTGGATAGTAGTTGTCATGATTTGAAATTAAAGAAAGAGGCTAGTGAAAGGAGAATTCTGGAAAGTGTGATTACTAAATTTAGAGATACTTATCGTTGTCTCAAACGTGAGATGGAAGAGTCTAAGGGATATGGTCATCTGCGGAATGACAGTGGTGACATTTTGGACACTATTGAACATAAGATAAATGAAGTGGAAGGAAGATACAATATAGAATTACGATAGCATAAATCTATGATAACTATATAACAACAGATAATGAATGAATAATGAATTATTTTATAATAACTTTGGAAAATGAATTAATGTGCTATATATTATATAATAATGGATATATTTGGTTGGTTGGTTGTTTTGTTGTATAAATTTTCATTAGAAGGGGGTTTAATCGACTTCTTCGACAGTTGGACCTTCAGCTTCTGGAGCTGGAGGAGCACCACCGGCTGGGAATCCACCTGGAGCAGCACCTTCTGGGGCACCACCAGCTTGGTATAATTTGGTCATGATTGGGTTAGCGACGGCTTGTAAGTCCTTTAATTGATCATCGAATTCTTCCTTGGTGGCAGTGGTGTTAGCATCTAACCAAGAGATGACTTCATCGGCCTTCTTACTAACGGTTTCCTTGTCAGCTTCTTCTAATTTGTCACCGGCTTCAGAGATGGTATTCTTTAAAGAGTAAGCAATGGATTCTAATTGATTCTTAGAGGCAATTCTTTCAGCTTCCTTTTCATCTTCTTCTTTGAACTTTTCAGCTTCAGAGACCATTCTTTCGATATCTTCTTTAGATAATCTACCTTTATCGTTAGTGATAGTAATCTTGTTAGACTTACCAGTACCCTTTTCGACAGCAGAGACGTTTAAGATACCATTAGAATCGACATCAAAAGTAACTTCAATTTGTGGGACACCTCTTGGAGCAGGTGGGATACCGGATAATTCGAATTTACCTAATAAGTTGTTATCTTTAGTCTTAGCTCTTTCACCTTCAAAGACTTGAATTAAGACACCTGGTTGATTATCAGCATATGTGGAGAAAATTTCAGATTTCTTTGTTGGGATAGTAGAATTTCTTGGAATTAATTTGGTCATGACACCACCAGCGGTTTCAATACCAAGAGATAATGGAGCAACATCTAATAATAATAAATCTTGAGTCTTTGAAGATTGATCACCAGTTAAGATAGCGGCTTGGACAGCAGCACCATAAGCGACGGCTTCATCTGGGTTAATAGATCTGTTTGGTTCTTTACCGTTGAAATAATCGGTGACTAATTTTTGAACTTTTGGAATTCTAGTGGACCCACCAACAAGAACAATTTCGTGGACTTGAGATTTGTCTAATTTAGCATCTCTTAAGACCTTTTCGACTGGATCTAAAGTGGATCTGAATAAATCGGCACATAATTCTTCGAATCTAGCTCTGGTGATGGAAGTGTAGAAATCGATACCTTCGAATAAAGAGTCGATTTCGACAGAGGTTTGAGCAGAAGAGGATAAAGATCTCTTGGCTCTTTCACAAGCGGTTCTTAATCTTCTTAAGGCTCTTTGGTTAGAGGTTAAATCCTTCTTATTCTTTCTCTTAAATTCTTGAACGAAATGGTTGACTAATCTGTTATCAAAATCTTCACCACCTAAATGAGTATCACCAGCAGTAGCTTTAACTTCAAAGATACCATCTTCAATGGATAATAAAGAGACATCAAAAGTACCACCACCAAGATCGAAAATCAAGACATTTTCTTCGTGACCCTTCTTATCTAAACCATAAGCAATGGCAGCAGCAGTTGGTTCATTAATGATTCTAAGAACGTTTAAACCAGCAATGGTACCGGCATCCTTAGTGGCTTGTCTTTGAGAATCGTTGAAATAAGCTGGAACGGTAACGACAGCATCGTTAACTTTAGTACCTAAATATTGTTCAGCGGTTTCCTTCATCTTACCAAGGACCATGGATGAAACTTGTTCAGGAGTGAAATTTTTAGTTTCA